>JAQIWH010000103.1:0-75985 GCA_034695005.1 Cryptops parisi | reverse complement strand
TGGGGGGGCTGGATGAAAACCACAGTTTGGGCTACTAACAATATTAAGAGGACCTGGATGAAAGGCTGTTTGCCAAAGTTGGGTGCAGTTTAATTGGCGTGTTAATGAAATTATGCCCATCCTGGTAGAGTTGGAAAATTTGTCAGCTATCTTCTTCGCTAAGCAGATTCGCAACGATTTCTTAAGGTTGCTTCTGCTTAAGCTAAAAAGTTTACGAAGATTATTGTTTGCAACACTTTTTAATCAGATAGCCTTCTTTTGCAAGTAATGCTAAAGTTCACCAAGTTAGTTTGCAACAGGGAGATGCAGCGTTTGAATAAACATATTCAAAAAATCGATACGCTCTGAGTCAAACAAACTTTTTTTCGACATCAGGAATGTTGGAACATCAAAAGTTTTTTATACACATCAGGTAGTTTCATATTCCAAATGATTGGTTTTTTAAATACCATGCAAAATTAGAGGATATTTCAAAATTTTCATACCATTTTGAAATATCCTCTGATTTTTGTGAGAAGTGTATAAGTATTTCTTTTGAATTGTTGGAAATAATTTAAGACTTTATATTTCTAAGATAATACCGCTTGAAATACTCATATTTATTATATGTGGGAATCTGGTACATCATACGTTTATCTAAGACGTAAAAACTTCAATAATATTTTTCCAAATCTTTGGGGGGGGGGGAAGTACTGTATCACGTATAAAATGGTGGTTTCATTCATGCTGCATGCATGTCAGTGTCGTACTTAGAACCGACTTGGAGGGGAAGGGAGTTTTAGAAATTTCATGACTTACATGTCTCAAAATTACGTTGTTTTCATGGTAAACCAAGCTCCAAATGAGTGAAGCTTGTTCTTCCAAGCTCATTCAGACCCAAACATGCAAAATTGAGCTATTGTTTTTATAAAAACTTCCAAACAGCATTAAACACGTCAATGAACTATAAATGAGAGGCTGTTTGAACCTCCCCTCCAAACTTGCTACTGCTGCATGTTGTTTCGTTTCACCAAATTCAGTAGTATTGTATTGTATTGGTTTATTTCTCGAGAACAAGATTACAAATGATACAAAAAAGAAATATGAGAACTAGTAGGCTACTGATAGTTTGTTTTTTAGTAGTAATTTGAACTAGAAGATATTGTATCAGACACACAAGATCACAGGAACGTCTACAGACAGATAACCTTCACATGTATATTTATGTATAATATACAGTATAGAACAAACAAGCATATTAGGATTAGGGGTCAACAACACATGGTGGTCACCACACCACAAAAACATCACCCCATGGAGACTATCATTTTCTGGAGAGGTGTGTAATCTGATGATGTCGTTACAAGGTGATAGCATTCCATGGTGCAAATGGGTGACAAGACATTGTCACTTGTGAAGCAAATGAGGAGGGTGTTAGGGGGATAAACAATCTTTTTTCTTTTTTTTTTTTAAAAAAATATAAAAACCACCAACTCGCGACATTATTTGCAAGTGGGTTGTCGAAATGTGACACACCATCTTTTTGGCCCTAGTGCTCTACAGACAAACCATTGGCGCCTGAGTGCTGCCCTCTGGTGGCCGTAAATTTAGGCTGCACTCGCCCGTTATGTAGTGAAGCATTCCTTCTTTACAAGGTTTGCTTGTGAGAGATGGCACAATAAAGAATGTAAACAGCACAATAAATTCCAGTGGGGGAGGTAGATCCTTGCGCCAACGGCGAGCGATCTGCATAGGGAATTAAGTGGCGCTCGCCATAATAATCTCATAAAAGCATTTAATGAAATTTTTCATGTCAGTGGAGAGATCTGCCGTTGCTTTTGTGCCTGTACTCAACCCCTTTCAGACCAACCATTGCATTGACCCCTTGCTTCTCCTTTCCTTCCTCTACTTCTTTTCATTCCCCCTTCTTCTTAGAGGCTCCCAGCTTCTTTTTCTTTCTTTTCCATCCCAGTTTTCCTGGTTGGAGAGTGCATTTTTGTTAGCGCATTTCCACATGAAAGTGGCTAAAAGTCTGGCATTCTGCTCATGAATTTTGGGAGTCATTTTTCTAAAGACCGTAGAACATACAAATAAAACTAATGAAATGAATATTTGCTTTTAACAAATACTTGAAAGTAGTATGTAAGTGAATGCAAATTATTAAACAGTTTCGTATTTTTTTTTGTTATGTTGCAGAATTTTATACAATCCTTACAGCAAGGACAGACAGGTTCGGATACTGCTTCCAGCATCATTGGTCAGTTTGGAGTTGGATTTTACTCCAGTTTCATGGTTGCCAACAAGGTGGAAGTTTATTCTAAATCAAGTGATAAGGATGCAAAGGGTTACAAGTGGTCATCAGAAGGGTAAGTTTATATTTTCTTGTTAATATCTGCCATGTTCTGATTTTTTGTTTGTTTTTGCTTCAACTATGAAGTTTTGTTTTTCAGAACGGGAACTTATGACATCGCTGAAGCTGATGGAGTTCAACAAGGAACCAAGATTATTTTACACCTGAAACCAGATTGTGCTCAGTTTGCCAAGGAAGATGTCATAAAAGGTACTTGAAAAGATTTGCCTAATATATCTTGTTCATTAATGTTGATACCACATAACCCTTATAAAAACGTTCAGATGTGTAAGTAAACCAAGAAAAGCCAACATTTCACAGATATAAAGATCCTAATTTTTACAAGACTATTTAGTGGTTTCTTGTAGCGTTTTTATAAAGACAGTTGACTGAAGGGGGGTGGGGGTAAATAATATTAAAAATGTAGAAGTCAATATTTTACTTTACATATTTGTTGGTACATTAAGAAAATTGACTTCTGTTTTTAGCATTAAATTAACCAAATATGGTTAAATTATTAACATTAAACCAAGCAGATTTACAGGGTAAACAAATTAAAGGAAAAACACTTTTATTTTATGTAATGCTTGACCAACAGTATGTAGACTATTTTAAAACATGTAAGATCACATTGGTCTAAAAAATTCATAAAAATGTCAAACTGGAATGACTTAGACAAATCCAGGACCAACTGGTGTCCTGGATTAGCCTAAAATAAATTCAGAACAGAGGGTAAAATGCAGGACTGTCCTGAAAATATGAATACTGGCCACCTTAGTTTTTAGTGGTTTGGGCATATGTGAACCAGTTTTCTTAAATGTGATTTCTAGTTATTTTTATCATATCGTCGGCTTAAAGTGTAAACCTGCTAATTCCATTTAGTGATATTTTCAGGAGAAGCATACAAGTAAATAAAAAAAAATTATATAAGGAAAAAAAAATTATCACAGATTTACATTATGTTAGAAGTCAAATTGAGCTGGTTTTCTTGGAGACGATGTGACTTATCTTTAACGTTCGAATGATATGTAAATCTTAAAATGAGCCAAAATGGAGTTAGCAGGTTTACACTCTAAGGCTAAGTGACGATATCTAGTGTTTATTCTCTTAAATTGTTATACATGTCACATTTGACATTACATTTTATTATGAAGTAGTGCAAAACTTTTAAATGGTGAAAAAGATAACTTTTTATGACAAAAATAAAATTCTTCAGCGAATGAAAAAAAAAGCACAGGTCGACGTATTCTAATCCAGAATCATTGGAACTTGGATAATTTTGGATAAGCGATTTTTCCAGATTATTAATGGTTTAGTTTTTGAGTGAATGCATATGATTCACTTACTAAACAATTTATCCTATTTTTATAGCATTCTGTAAGTAGTGAAAGTTTGATAATATAGTGTACATGTAGAACACGGAGTTTATTATAAAAACAACGTTTGAAACAACTAATTCTAGTAGTGGTGCAACCAAATTGCTAGTCACAAGATGATACTGTCCAAAATTCATTTCGGATTACTAATTTTTCGATTTACTGGGTTTTAGAGCTGGGTAGTTGGTATGTACTTCGTGTTATTTTGCTATTGAAAAACATGAAACTAGAGAACTGACAAATTAGTTCCATTAGAATTACCTGTTTCATATGAATTATGAATGCTTTGCAAAACATAAAGGCTTAAGAAATACAAGTATTGCTTAAAAACAACTTGCAAATCAACATAATTCTACCAGTGATTCCACCAAAACACTATTAATAATTAAGTACTGTACAACTGTCTGAAATTTATTCCGATTTACTGATTTCCGGACCCGAGGTGTAATTTTGCTGTTGGAAAACGTGAAACTAAGAAACTAACAAATAAGTTGTATTAGAATTACATGTCTTTTATGAAGGTAGGTATTATAGGGTGAAGCATCTTATAGGGTAGTATCAGAATGTTACTTTCACTTAGTATCATTGCTTTATGGATTTAATTGACTTTCATATTGAGAGTATTGACTTTCATATTAACTTTCATATTGTGTCACTTGCAAAACCATTGCAGTGACACACTATAACAATATTTACTGTGCTGAGTAATCGAACTCTGGTAACATCAATAGTTATGAGTGTTGACATTGGAATGGTACACCGAGGTAAAGTAAAGCAGAACTGATGCGATGGTTAAATGATCATGATTCACTTATCCGAAGATAAGATTATCTTATATTAGACTTTTCATAATTTCTTTTCGAGTCTTTCGGAAATAATGTACT
The DNA here is from genome assembly GCA_034695005.1 of Cryptops parisi. Taxonomy (NCBI): domain Eukaryota; kingdom Metazoa; phylum Arthropoda; class Chilopoda; order Scolopendromorpha; family Cryptopidae; genus Cryptops; species Cryptops parisi. The sequence goes on along the minus strand of JAQIWH010000103.1, from coordinate 71,396 downwards.
TTTTCAGTAATGTTTCTTGTATTGTAGTGTATATGCTCTTTATTTGTAACTATGATGTCCAAATTTTAAATTCAATCCAAACATCAGTGTTCTTCACTAAACTAGCATTTTGGAACTTAGTTAACTTGAACTTATGCATCGCTAGTAATCACATAACCATAAATTTTCTGTTTTTGTTTAATTATAAATGGATATGAGAATTTTTCCTGAAAAATGTTTCAGTTTTTCAATACAAACCATTTTTATTTTGTAAAATAGTGATATTCAGGATGATGATTAATTTTTTGGGGGGGAGAGGGCAAAAGCCCCCTCCCTCAGGATCTCACTGAAATGCTAGTAGTTAAGAAAAAAAACTTGCTGCTCTGACATTGTTACATATTTTTATGTCATTGAAAGTAGGTATTTTAATGATGATACTTTCATTAATTTTTTATAATTTCACGTATACATGTAAAAGAATTCTTAGGCTTTCCATCCCACCTAAATCCTACATCTAGTTCACTCCAAACCAAATTTCTGGATATGCCCCTGCATGTAAAGATCACATAAAAAATAAATAAAAAAAATAAGCTAAATAAGTGTTCATTCGCTTGATTATCTATATTAGCCATTATCATTAATTAACATTCACCTTTTACAAGAGTTAATGTGTCCCACTGATAGTTCAGTTCGTTTGATATGGGTTTCTGCACATGCAGTTCTCTTTGGTAAAATGAAAATTATAGTACACGTGATAAAAAAAAATCAATTTCGTTTTCTTGAGAATGAATATAAGATAAATAACAAAAACAACTACCATGCAAAGAAAAAGTCAAGTAAATTTAGCGGATTCCATCCAGCCAGTCATTGGCTCTCATTGACTAAAACTTCTTTTGCTCAGCAATGTCCAGTAACAGAAGGATGATCTTTTGACCCGGCACCTGCCTTTCTTGACGTCACTGGCGATCATTACTGAAGCGTGAGGAATCGGTTGTGGCACTTGCTTCACCATCGTTTCCGCCACTGCACAGATCTATGATGGCATCAGTTGCCATTTCAAACAGCAAGCTGCAAAGTTCTGTCAGCATTTTTCAAACTGTTGAGAGATTTTTTCTTCCATTTTTTATATATAAAAAAAAAAATAATTTCTTTAGAGAATTTTTATTTATTGCGATAACAGTTTTCTATCTCTCAGAATAAACTCTCTAGCTGTTTATTCACAACCAATTTGAGGATGGTTTTTGGGCAAACAATTTATTTGATAGATTTGGAGATGGTTAAAAAAAATGAAGGTGTTGGTTAATAGGTGTTGTTTTTTTAATCATGAAATCAAAAAAGATGTAAAGGGAAAATGAAACCTTAGTGCAAAATGTGTTTGCAAAAGATATTGTTATTAAAACACAGTTGAAAAAGTGCTTGCAAATAAGTACCATCTAGCTCTCAATTTACAAATGGGATATGCATTCCTGGAAATCCTTTTGTTATGCAAAAATTCTTAAACTGGGGCGAAAAGGTATTTTCCATTACATTCAAAGGAGGAATTCCAGATAAGCTCTATATACATATTTTTTTTTTAATTTCCCATTTTGGGTCACTTCTTTGAAGATTGTTAAACTAAACACCAGTGATGAAATTACAGGGGTGCATATCTAGAAATTTTCGGAAACGTTTCGGGGTGGGATGATAAAAATTGTTTTACCTGAATTATAAACTTATAAATACTGTACTTTATTAATATCGCCTGAAAATACTTATTTTCAATATCACTATTGGTGCCACAAAGCTCCCCCCCCCCTCTGAATACACCTTTGTTTTCTAGTACACTGATATTCTGGATAAGTTTTTCATAAGTTTGTTTTTATAAACATGTTTGTTTCATTTCACTTTTGGAGTCAATTCGTTGAAGAGTTCACAAAATCAAAATCATTGTGAGATGTGATGTGAAAATCATAGTTAGTGTGTGATGTGGTAATATATAGCCTAATGATTGATATAACTTCATATTTTCATGTTATGCCACTTTTTCGACTGAGCGATTAGATCTTTTGCATATTTATATATATTTTAATTTTGTTACAATTTCGAGCAAAAACAGCTATTTTATGGAGCTAATTGGTTTTCATTGGAGTTGGGAAATTAAACTTTTTAAGTGTACATTCTTCTCTCTCAGAAGTTCATAGGGCATTGTAAGTATGTTTTTTCCCTTGCCCCAACAGTATAACCATTAATGTAAGTTGAACATTAAATCGCAAGGGGATGTTTGCAGTGCTTGGTTTTTACTCATCAACTTATCTCTTTGACCAGTTGGTGCTTTAATGCGAATATGGTTACTCTTTTGTTTTTATAAAGTCAGTATACGCATTCAATTCATCCCTTGGTGAACTTCAACGAATAAATTGTTTTCCATGCTGTAGACTAAATATTTTTAACATTTGCCCCTTGGGGTCTAGGCTTTTGTTGAAAAGTTGTTTTTGTTTCAAATAGAATGTAGCTTGTAAAAGTTTTTGTGTTATTTAGAAACTGGAAGTGCTTGTTGAACTGTTAAATTGTGTTGGTTCAATTTTTAAAAGTTATCTTTGTGTTTTTTTTTCAGGTGTTATTCAGAAGTATAGTAACTTTGTTAGCAGGCCTATTTATCTGAACGGAAAACGAGCAAATACATTGCAGGTATATTAATAAATGTATTCTTTTTTTTTTCTGTCAAAAATCTTTTTAGTACATGGATATGTTAAGTTATTGGTTTTTATACTGTATTAAATATACCATTAGTTAAATAGAACTTACTTAGTTATTGAATTAGCTTGCACAAACCATTGTTTTTTTGTGATGATTATTAAAACTTTATCACCAGTTATGCTATGCTCAAATCTAATGGGTAGCAAATAACTGTTTGGGAATAATGCAATAGTTGTTTCATAAGCCTATATAGTTATAATTCAATAAAATTGTAACAATTTTAATAACCACCTAACTGCCTAAATATAGAAATTATAGATCAGCTTCCAGCATAGCAGGAGTGTACTGCAGAGTAGTGTATATACAACACTGCAGTACACACACTGATGCTATGCTGGAAGCTTTTAAGTGTTCTTTTGTTTCCTGTTTTTTTTGGGTACTTTTCGGTTATAGGGGCCCAGTATTTTGTTGCTATTTGCTTGTACTTAATTATCGGTTTATTTTGCAGGTTAGGTTAGAAAAACAAAGAAACGTATTAAATGTATGATTTTGTTTTGTTTTCCTAACCTAACCTGCAAACAAAACCCATAACCAAGTACAAGCAAATACTGGGCCTGCTATAACTGGAAAGTACCTTTTTTGTTCCCCTAAAGAAAGGTGCTGGTATGCTGAATTTTTTTTTTTTTTTTGTTTTTTTGGACTCATTCCCTAATAAATTTAGTAAAGGAATGTTTAGTAAAACCAAAAATTACTTTATTTTTGTGTTCACAAATTACTTTATGTTTAGTGGTTTTTGGTTAATTTTGTTAATTCTGTTAGTTTTTTAATTTGGTATTTCTCCAGTCGCGGGGGATGGGAGCTACTTTTGTATTGTGTGTAATTATAGTCGGTAAACAAATTCCAGAATATGTATTCCTAAGAATGAGTCATTTCACGATGATCTTGTGAGAGTTATTTGTTATAATGTTGGGTTGGGTGTTTACAAGCCAATTTTTTTACCTAATTCCATGTCATTGTTTACAATAAATTTATCATATCTACACTTGAAATTCTTGTAAAGGGTCCCAGGTTTTGGGCTCTTTTGGTTTAAGATTTCGGGACCCCTTGTAAAAAAGGTACCGGTACCACTAGAAAAAACAGTCGATTCATCTATTTCTATGTCTGTTGAATTGTTGGAAATAAATTAGACCCCTCAGCATTATGATTTAAATGAGCCATTGCTTACAACTTTCTAAATATGAGTTGGTAGCTATGACTCACAGTTCACAAAGCAACAATGCAAGGTTCTTAAAATTTCAATTCAAGGTCAGCCACAATAACATCATTGTAAAGATCAAGGTGTCATTTTATTATATCTCAAATTCAACTTTTTCTTTTTAGTATTTCAATGGGAACCGTACTTTGGACTCCCTCCTCTATATAACAGTTATACTGCTTATCCCATTAGATTAGCAAGAATTGGCACTTGGTGTTGTAAATGAAATTAAATTTGAAATTATCCATATGCATTCACTGACTATTGTACAGATAGTTTTTTTAATCTCCCCCAAAGAATGAATTAGTGAATTACGATAATAATAATTGTATGGTCGTGGAAAACACATGAAATTATGGGAAAAAACAAACATGTGAAAAAAATAACTTTTACAGTTGTTTTTTTTTGTGTGTGTGCTTATTTTATGGTAATGTTTTTTAAATTTTTGCTGATGCTTCGTTAGAAATATACTTGATGCTGTTTTTGGCATCTCTCCTGAACCATTCGAAATCCCCAAATGAATGGTTTCCGCAAAAGTTTTTGAAAAAAGGAAACTTTTGCCGTGTTGCCATAGAAACAACAGCTTTTTTATAAACACATTTTTCTTAACAGTGAACCTTCACGCACATACAAGTCACATCATCTTGTTATTGACTCGGTATTGATTAAGAAAGACATTAACATTATAAGCTATTGGAAACTTGTAAATTTTCAATGCTACTGTTTATTCGGTACTTTTCGATTTGACGTCCTCCACCTAATTTGCTACTTGCTTGTACTCGGTTATGGGTTTATTTTGCAGGTTAGGTTAGAAAAAAACACATTAAATGTGTTATTTTTTTCCTAACCTAACCTGCAAAATAAACTCATAACCAAGTACAAGCAAGTAGCAAATTAGAGAGGTGGAGGGTGTTTAATCGAAAGAGTATCGTTTATTTTATGTATTAGTGTAGATTTTTATATTTAACTACGTTCGTTTGAGCACATTCTTTGATTACAAACTATGTTTTATCATTCGGTTCTAGAGTTATCGAGCATCTTACGTTTCTTTTGTATTAGAGTTTGAAAATAGTAGAGTTCAGTTTTTTATTTTGAAATATTTTAAAATTAAAAAACAATCTTCAATTCTTTAGGCTTTGTGGTTGATGGATCCCAAAGAAGTGACTTCAGAAATGCATACCGAATTTTACCGTTACATTGGTCAAGCGTACGATGAACCTCGCTACACGCTTCATTATCGTATTGATGCTCCTCTTTCTTTGCGATGCATACTATATGTACCAGAAGGCAAACCAGGTTTATTCAGTGTTAGGCCTGAATCGACTCCTGAAGGATTAGCCTTGTACTGCCGAAAGGTTCTCATCATGAACAAAGCTGATAACTTGGTGCCTAAATGGATGCGATTTGTTAAAGGCGAGCTTATTTTTTAATAGTGAATTAATGGTTTAAAGACAAAATTTGTCTAATTTTATTAAATGTAAATTTCTCAATATATTTAGGTGTGGTTGATAGCGAAGACATTCCACTTAATCTCAGTCGAGAACTGCTTCAAGATAGCGCAGTCATTCAGTATGTATCCTGCACGTTGAATCATTCATCCAATTATCGCAATGTATATAATTTAGAAACAACTTTGGATTAATTATTCTTTTGTTTTTGTGTGGATCTATTGCAGTAGGCTGAGAGCAGTGCTGACGAATCGGTTTATCAGATTTTTGGTGGACCAAGCCAGAAAGGACAAAGAGGGATACTTGAAATTCTACAAAGATTATAGTCTGTTTCTGAAGGAAGGAATTGTATCTTCTCAGGATCAGAACGAGAAGGTAAGTTACTTGGTTAATTTCACTCTAGTAGGATATATCGAAATTGTTTGGTATATGCGTTTTGCAACTTTTTGTTTTAATTGGTAATTATTTTTTTAATTTCATAATTTCATTAAAAAGTAAATGGTAAATAATAGACCTATTTGAATCACCCTGCAGGGTTGGTTTATATTTTACTTTACTAGCTGGCTATACTGTCTCATTAGATAATAGTTTTACCCATAGATGGTAGTAGAGTACTACCTAGTATTTTAACAACATAATAGTTAAAATTATTGTTATATTTGATTAACTCAATTTGTGGTCTCTAAATAGCCAGAAAGTGCTACAGTATAAGTGGATGTGGAAGAAATTGCACAAAACGTTGTGATGGTTTATTTGATGCAATTTTTATCCCCCCCCCCTTTGCTCAGTTACCCCTAATTTAATTGAGTTGAGCGAAGCGAGTCTCTGTCTATCCCGGTTGTACCAAAATTGGCATTTGGCTGAATCTTGTGATCCCTTTTTCTCAAAAACTACAGTAGCTTGGAAGATGAAATTTCGCACACTTACGTAAAAAAAAAGGGTGCATTCTGAGTCCAAGACTAAAAAAATGGGTCTACGGGTCTAAATTTATGCCTACTTTTATGCAGCAATTTTGCACTTCTTCAGTGGATTCTTCTTTTTAAGTTGCCTTGTAGTCCAGTTGGTAGAGCAGTGGGCTGCTACACTTCTGGTTGAAGTGTAGCAGGTTTGATACTTGGTGTCGGTCTCGTGTCTTTTTTTTTTTCATTTTACTCTTCGTTTTTTAATTACTGAACTTAATTGCAAATGTTTTTTCAATTGATCATACAATTTCTTTAATTTTCTAGTTTTTCTTTTTTTTACGAGCGAGTATAAAATATTTATACTCCATTCACATTCAACACAAAGCGCGAGTCCAATTAAAGCCTGGCTTTTTTGCTAGTACTTAATCTTGGTTCTTGCTAACTGTGATGGTACTTTCCAGTAGCATATCTCCAGGGTTACTATGGATTACTGTACACACTATTGAATACTGTGTTGATTAGTGTAGTTTATGCATGTTTCTATGAAACTAATAAACATGAAAATTTTATAAAAAATGGTTGCATAAAAGCTTCTATATATATAGTCAGAAACGTGCAATAACATTGTGTTAATAAATTTGATCTTGTCTTTAATTCAGTTGGTAGACATTGTCTAAAATATTTTCTTTACGGATGGTAATCATCTTGTGAAAAGATTTCTTTGTCAACACCTCAGCAATTTCATTTTACCAGTAGTATTTTTGCTGTGATTGGTACAACGTACAACCAAACAAGTTGACTACAGTGATAGGTCGAAAGCACTGTTGATAAACTTAAGGCTTAAAAAAGCATCAATGTATGCTAGTTATGTTGTTCTTCAAACTTAAACTAATTAATTATATCAGCTTAATTTTCGACAGTCAGGTGTTAGTGACACTTTAGCTTCATGTGTTCTAAAGTTTTCCTCTATAGTATATTGGATGCTCCTACAAGATTCATCTATGTAAGAGTAGGTTCATTTTGTCTGCCTTTGGCATTCAGGGTGCCAATATTCTTCCTGTAGGATACATTAGATGGTAGTGATAAAAAATACCCCTCTGGGTGACTCAGCATTCATTGCTTCATAGCCTTCAGTTCATGGAGGTATTTTTTTTCTCTTTCATTTCTATCCCCATTCTGTCAGCAGCCATTGTCGTAACTTGTTGCATGAAATATTCATGAACGGTAATTGGGATTTTCCGACCAACGACAAAGCAAATAAGCGAGACGAATAAAGAGCCACTCTCTTCCAATCCAGCTCCCTCTCTTTCCCTTTTAATATTCCATAGTTGGGCCCTACTATTAATATGAAGGGACAGTTCCAAATCATCCGAACTGTTTGACAATCGTTGGCTAATTGCATTGCACATTTTATATTGGTAACTGATATCAGTCGGTGAGTAGTTTTATGATGCTTGTTCAATTATGGTCATTCAATAATTGTCATTAATGGAAAATAATAAGCGTCCCTCCAAAAAATCGATTCATTAGTTTGGAACAATATTTTGTTTTGTGGTTAATATGGCAAGATGTATTTAAAACAATGAATAAATTGCTTGAGTGACCTATCGATGCTATTAATAATATTATTTTGGGAATTGAGTTGAGAATACAATCAATTAAAAAGTTGAATATTGTATTGGAATTGGGGTTATTAGGAGTAAAATGGGTACTATGGCATTGCATGATTAAATGTCTAATCTTGAACATGACCACTTTGAGCAACTTCTGGATTGGCTCTAAGATTGTATTTAATGGCTTCGTATTGCTGTGGCTGTGAAATCTTGCGCAAAACGTCATGCAAAATGCAGGGAGGGAGTACAGTATTCAGAAAGTATGAGAAAGATTAGAAAGCTGTTTTTTTTTGGGTGGGGGGTTATTAGCTATTTCCAAGTCAGAACCCACCATGTGCTTGGTTTGCTAATTTTGATACATATCCAATGCAACATATTTCTTTTCGTAACATTGGAAACTTGCTGATACAGAATGTAACTTCTGCTTTTTCTTGCTTACAACAATCGCATTTTGCACATAACTTTCAAAAGAACATTCTAAACAGCAAAGTAATATAAATAATGTTCAGAAAAACCGTTTTCAATGATAATAACTATTAGATGATATTACTACATACATAAGATGTTTCATAATTAGGCCTCCTGACGAGTCCAGACACATGCAATTTTAGGGTAATTTGTTGACAACTGTGACTATTAGCTTCTTCAGTGGTGGAGAGCACCCACTGACCAAAGGGGAGCCAACTCCAAGGGGGGTGGACTCTATTTGCTATTTACACTATCACAAAAATACTATTCGAGTTGCATCAAGTTACTAGGTAAAAGACGTCTATTGCATATGGTCATGATAAGAAGTTTCACATATTTCAGGCATGCTCTGCATACATATTTTTTTTTTATTGTTTGGTTTATTTCTGTTGTGCTATGATTCTTGTAAATGCTCAGTTTTACTTAACTGTAAATGCGATATTTTCTAGCACTGTCAAATTGGACTTCGGATTGTTTCCACAACTACCATATATGCTTAAAACTAGAAGCAAGAATTCGGTTAAAATTTTTGGATCACTAAATCATTGAGGAAAACGAAATTATTCACAAGTCTACAATTTAAAAAATAAGATTGTACAAGCATTGTTTTTTGACATCACGGACAATGTAAATTAGAAAATGAGATTAATCACGTTACTTTTACATGGCTTAAATTGGAAATTAGACCGCTCATCAGCATTGCAGATCAATTAGCACACGCAATCAAGACTAGAGCAACAACAACTTGCAGCAGTGGCAGTAGTGCAACAACAACAAAATGAGCCTAAGTTCCCACTATTACTACATTCACTTGTAATCATGTTAAAAGCGCCTCTTCCAATTGGCGAACTGTTTTGGCAGATGGCAATCTCTTTTTTTGTCTGCTGCGTGGGTGACGTCACCAGTGATGAATGACCTTTTCCCCAGTTGCAATTGTTAGCAGACAAATGGCCAATCTGCAGCCAATCGAACACGTGCACAAAGGCATAAGAGAAAAGGGCCAAAAAAAAAGAATGGGGTACATACAGGAGGCTCCATGAACAGTTTCTCATTTATTTTCGCCACCTATTTATTAACCGTTATTGTCACATGCATTTACACATTCTTATGATATCGGTAAAGATTGTGGACGACCCAAGAACTGTACATTAATTAACTTACCCATTGATTTTGTGGCAAGTCTTAGAATCTTAATTGTATGCTAAGAACCAAGATTCTCTTCTACCCATATGCAACAGTACAACAGCTGTGCAATAATTGAAACTTTACGACAATTGCTTTTACGATTTTGGCAACTGAGTTTTGGAATGGTAACCATAGAATGTATGCTTGACACGGTTTTTAGAGCAAACTAATTGATGCATGGGAACCATCTTTGGATTGCTGGAGACATACCCTTTTTTGGTTCTAAAGAAATTATAAAAAAATTATAATGCAAACACTTATTTGGTGTTGATTTAATTAATGTTTAAAGAAATTATGACATGTGAAATTTGAAACGAGCTTACAGGTCTCATTTTTAGGTTTAATGTATCCTAAATTTATTCATTATTCTGTTAAGCTTTATAACAATAATAACCTGTAAATCAAAAAAGAACAATGTCAAAACAGATCACAATCCAGTGCAAACAATAACATTGCACACAAACGTCAAATGTCATTATTGTCACTAGTTTAAAAGGGAAGATTATTATTTATCAATAGATTTGAGGTATAGTGCTGGCTACATGTTAATGTTTAAATTTAGTGGTAAAATTATCAGGGTTATTTTAAAAATTTCATAGGATTAATTTTCATTGTGTTGAAAATTATGCAGAACGTCTAAAAGTCAGCTAGCCCTTAGTACAAGTTCTTATTGTTTTCATATTACACAACAGTCACATTTTGTATCGGGTTAAAGTTTAAAATCAGGGCCTAGGTCGGAAAATATGTAGCACAATAAATTTTTAAAACATCGTTCTTAACTCTTGCTAAAAAAATGCTTGAATGGCGTTTCAACTTTTAATTAGCATACTTGCAATAATTTGTAGTGTATAAAACATGGAAGGGAAAAATGTGAAAATGATACAAACGATTTAAATTACAGTTTGGTATAGCTGTAATTACAATAAAATATTGTCACAGAAAGGAAAATACACAAATATTTAATATTTTATGTTTAATATCTCACAGCCCAAGGGCCAGCTATGGATACAATAGAGTGTGGATAAAAAATAAACAACTCAACGAGAACTAATTATAAATGCACAGCCGACACCAAAAAATATATAAAAAAATGCACAACTGTAACAAAGGCACTGCAACAAGTGCTAATAACAAATTGCAATAGTAGTAGTGAAACATTAAAAACAGGATGGTCTACATGAGTCAATATAATATTTTAAAAAAAAAACAGATTAAAAAAACATACAATATTAAAAGGATGAATACAAACACGTGAAGATGATAAAAAACAATTAGGGGAACAGATCAATGGAGGCATGGTTAGAATAGAAAAGTTCTTGGATATGAAACAGTGGGGAACGACGGCTGTGGAATTTGGTGTAGAGGGGAGGATGAAACTTGAAAGAAACAGAACGGACAAGAAGTTTGGGTACATGAAGGGCGAGTTCGCCAAGAAGCTCTGACGAGTCAATTTTTCCATGAAGAAGTTTGTACAGAAAACGCAGGTTGGCTTCATTACGTTTGTCACTGAGAGTCAACACTGGTTCTGCACATTGGTGATGGGGAAACTTCATGAAGCGGTAGAATTTCTTCTGTATTCGTTCAAGGGCATCCGATTGATCAGTGGTGCAACCACTCCAGACAATGGAAGCAGACATGAGGAGTGGAATGATCAGAGTTCTATATAGGTAGAAGAAGGTATGTAAATTCTGGAATGATATCCCATTGCTCATGATGGTACCCAGAGCATGGAGAGCCCTGCAGCGAGTGCTTTTGATATTTGCATTGAAAGACAGGGAAGTATCAAGAATCACACCAACCTCAGAATGGGCAGGAAGCTTCTGTCAATAAACGAAATAGTAATTTAAAACAGAAACAGTTTGGTTGCAGATACTACACAGGAGAGCACATTTACTAATGTTGATGTTAAGGGCATTCTCTGTACACCAACAGCAGAAATTGTGGATATTGTTCTGTAGAGTGTGAGAATCTGCAAGGCTGCTAATGTTCCTAAGAATCTTTGCATTATCAGCATAGAGCAGGATGTTACCAGTTGTTATGCACCGGGGGAGATCATGAAGGAAGGAGATGAAGAGAAGAAGGCCAAAGATAGAACCCTGAGGAACATCCAAGGTTCGGAGATAGCACCATTAAGATAGACCCTGCAGGAACGATCAGATATATAAGATTGAAGTAGGGTGAGAATGTTGCCAAGACCTTCAAGTTTGTGGAGCAGCAGTTTGTGATTGACGAAGTCAAATGCCTTATGAAGATCAAAGTAAACAACGTCAAGTTGTTCCCCTTGCTCATAAGCGGAGAAATCATATTTAGAGAGGGTGCAAAAATTTGCTTCCAATGAGCGCCTGGGTAAAAAGTTATGTTGTTTAGCAGGTAAAGATTGATGGAGATGGGAGATAAGGTACTTATGAAAAATGGTGTCAAAAATTTTGGCACGGTTGAGGAGAAGGGCAATTGACCGATGATTGTTAACCAGGTCACGGGGACTACTTTTGTGGATAGGGATGATACAAGTTAATTTTCAGAAGCAGTTAACACCTTGTTGGAGACAAAGATTAAAGATGTGGAGGAAAAGTTTACCCAAGAGAGGGTCAAGCCCCTAGAAGATGAATGAGGGAATGTCACTAGTAGAAGCAGTGAGTTTGTTACGAAGGCGCTGGATAGCCAGCAGAACATCATTGATATCAAAGCATCCCAGAATAAGTGGGTAAATAAAGGGCACAGCAACTGAGAAACCACATTTCTTTTAATCGGGACTAGCTCACAATCGGTACTCCATCATCCGACCCCCAAAATTGGGAGTCGGCACAAAGTTGTGAGGGCACTTCAAATTCTCCACCACCACCACCACCAAAATAGTTCAATTAGATACTAGTGTCGATTTTTATCGGTAAAAGACATCCTATATACTAGCAGACTGCAATCTGACCAAATGGATAGCTTTCACGGACTAGCTGACATCGCATGGAAAAACCAAAAACACCAAAAGAAAGAAAATTTTGCGAACTAGAACTTATGTTTTACTTTTTCCAATTTTCGAATGATTAAATTATTATCGCTGTTTGAAACAAAACATGTCACATGTGAACGGGCCATGAGTCACTGTGACGACTCTTACATGACATCACACGTTCTTCGTGAATAAGGATTTCGATAGACTTGGCTTGCTTATTTTAAAGAATCCTGTCAATTTGACAGATTTTCAAAGCTAGTGTAATCTTATTCATTCTGTAATGCCCAGATTAGATGTATGTGCCTGTGTGTGAGGTATTTCATGTATTACTGGAGTTTGTAATTTAGTTAATCAAATGGTAACAAGGGGTGTATGGAGTCATCATTTCGACAGCTTCGTCAAAATGACACATCAGCGACAATGAGTAATAGAATTGTAGTCGCTGTAGGCGTTGCCGTTAGCTTTCAAGTTTCAAAAAATCTATTTTGATAACAGTATTTGAATGAAATTTATCCAATGCTTATTGAAAGCAATAGTAAGTTTTTTACTTTTACTTGCCATTGAGTAAGTGATTCTAAGGTATTTGTTTGGGTTCGTTTAACTAACCTGGATACTGTTGAAATATAGCCTTGTTATCAATACTGTATAACATTTGAGAAATGTTGTTTGGTCTGACATGTTAAATAATTAATCGTTTCAATATAACCAAAAAAGTAGAGTTTGTTAGATGCTACAGTATTTGAAACAAAAAGTTGTAGCGTAATAACTCCAAAAATGTTTTTGAGAAAAAAGACAAAGGCTTTTAAGCATATTCAAATTTAAGATTTAGAGAAATTCCTGTCAACTGTATAATTTATATAAAAGCAAAGTAAACAGGTTTTTCAAAAAAAAATTAACTTTAGTTGACAATCCTTGAGATACGGGCTAATTAAAAAATGCAATTACGCCATTATTCCAAATATCGTGCTGATTTATAAATTTAATTATGCCAAATATCAGCATCTTTTCTATTGTTTTGGAGAAGCAATCGAGTGAAACAACTAGGAAGTGAAGCGACTAAAACAAAGAACTCACAAGAAAGTAAAGATCTACAATAGTAGCATTCCATATTCTTGCTCCAAAAAGTCCAAAAGGACAAATTATATACAACCCAATCCAATGCCTTTATGCTATAGACTGGCTTAAAACGATTCGATTTATGCATTTTAAGGAATAACGACATACATGCCTTTACATTTTTTTCTACTTAACTCCTCAATTGCATAATCTAATTGGTATTCAAGAAAGTCAATGCAAAAGATTCAAGTTTAAGTTTTGAGTTTTGTTTTATATCGAAGAAGACAATTTACGCTAGTCCTTCATTAGCACAGTTAGCCGAGATTACTCTTTCTAATCTCAACTGCTGTAAAACAGAAAAGGAGCTTTGCAAACTTTGGCAAAAATCACTTGGAATCGTAGAACTTAATTGCAAAGAGTTTGAATGCTTTGGAGATGTGAAGAGCCCAACAGCTTTGGCAGTGAAATTTGTTGTCTTGCAGTAAGCACAATTAAACGAGTGAGGATTATTTCGGGGATTATTGCAACCACAAAGGACAGCTCTGGGTAAATAAACGGCTCAGATATGATCTCTATTGTGAACATTGACGCTCATTTTGCTGTGGATTTACTGCTCACAAGGGGAAAGGACATTGCCACCAATAGTTGAAAAATTGACAATAGGTTGGTATAATGAGCATCAGCTAGCAAAGCACTATCTATATGCCATCAACTCTTTATTATTGGAAATTTGAGTTCGCATTTTAGTGATAAGCGTTCAAATATTGCGCGACGTGTTCGGCTGATAGGATTTGCGCTAATATTTTCACTTATTCAGTTGTCAAGGAAATCAATTATAATCAACATTGCCCCAAGATGAATGGCTACATTTCGCACTGCCTTTCACTTGAAGATGTATGAACGTTTAAGCTTTTAACACATATGATATAGCATACTGTTTGTCGTGTTAATTGCACTCTTTTTTATTATGCGAGTGATCATCATATATTGCACGAAAACATTGCATTTTAAATTTTGCCACGTTCGTAAAAGTGTATGCTTAATTTGCACGACTAGCTGTCATATTACGGTAGAATGTTCGTTATCTGGAATCAATTGATCTACAAAATCGATTTGACGATTTACTGAATTACCAATCGATCCAGATTCATTTTCTTGATAATTGGTTGAAAAATTCCTGTTGGATTATTGATATTTCTCGAAAATCAATGGGTATGTTATGTAAACTAGCAGCCACGTTGCAGCCTTGTTTGCAAATAATTATGCGTAAAGTAGGCAGAATCCGACAAACATAGCAAAACATAGATAAACTAGTATATAACCCTTGCAATTTCTGCATGAAAACTATATATTTTACCAATACTGTATATACCAATGCACGAATAAGTTATATGCATGTGTACTGGTGCAAATGAAAAAATAGTCGCTAATATGCGATCATAATATAACCTAGTCTAACCTAAACTAATATAACCTAACTTAAACTATTCCAATCTAAGCTAGCCTAAACTAATATGATTTAATCTAAACTAACCTGACCTAAATCTTTGAGTTAAGTTGAGTTTATGCTCAGTGTGGTAGATTTGTTTATCATCTCTTACTTTGGTTTTGTGTACATCAAAAACTGAGCCTTCTGAGCTGCAGCTGAATAGCTGAGCCTTTGTTTTCTATACATCGAGGTGGAGCCTCAAATTCGCATAATAACGAATTTTTATCTGCTTTTCTTAAACTTCACTTTGAGTGTACGATATGAAAAATGAAGGGAGAGAGAACAAGATGCAATATTATAAACAAGTAATAGGTAAAGACGTTTTTAAGGCCCCACTTTTTGTTATTTGATTTGGTATGTGGTGCATTGTTGAGTGTGCTGTTGGGGAGTTGTGGAAACTATACTGTTAATAAAAAGCAGTTGGCATGGTAAGCATTGTTCACATTATTGCATTTGCTAGTGTTGAAATTCAAAAAAGCTTCTCAAATGCTTTACTCTCGCCCTGTCCTACCATTATATTCAAAGTGAAGTTAAGAAAAAGTGAACAAGAATAAACAAGAATACGTAAAAACACGTTTTGAACTTTTGTTTTAACAGTATGGTATGTGGTGCATTGTGGAGTATGCTGTCAGCAGTGTTGTGAACTGTTAAAAACCAGTTGGAATGGTATGCGTTGCTGCATTTGCTATTGCTGAAATCCAAAACAAGCTTCCCAAATGTTTTTCTCTCACTCGCCCGTTTAACCTACCATTGTAGTCATACTCAAAGAGGAGTTAAAAAAAGTGGGTAAAAAAGGTGTTTTTTAAAACCCATTTTTTGAATGAATGAATGTTGTTGCCATGGTAAACCTATTGTTGAAAATCAAAACAGCTTCCCAAAATTTTGTTGTTGTTTTTTCACAAACAACAAATATACGATAAACAAAATAACACAAACACAAAAACACAATAAACGTTTTACTCAATCACCCAAAGTGAAGTTAAAGAAGAAGTGGGTAAATTTATTTTGTTTTGGATTTCAAAAATAATACACGCAACAATGCACTGACTTCACGTATATACATGCCCCAAGTGTATGCCAACAACCACCTCTTCAAAAAGTGAGGTTATACAAAAACGTCTTGTTTCATTCCCCAGTACACATGCATATATTCGTGCATATATTAGCATGCATATATTTATATATATATTTATATATGCTAATATATGTCAGATAAATAAGGTTTATGCCGAAATTCCATGGACTATATACAAAGCTCACCCCCAACCCCCAAAATAACTGGGTATCATAGTGTTATTATGCAATTTTTTGCATCACAAACATCTGCAATTTATAAGGAAACCGAGTTAGACTTAATTCTTTTATAAGGTGACAACTTATAAAGGTACATAGTGTTTTCTCATTCATCCAACCACTGCCTTACATTTTTTTTTACATAATACAGTATGAGGATTTAAATTTTACAGCATCACATGTATGCATTTCTACCAATGTGTTCTGACAATAATAAATAAATAACCTGACCATTCATATTCATATACCCAGGAGAAATGAGAATAACAAAAAATGTGTTTTCCTCTATTTCAAAATTTTGGCACTTGGTTCCTTAATCATGTCCACTCTTCAATTGTTCTGCATTTACATTGGTTGGTGTCATGGAGCATTTGCAACATTGAACATACTACATTACATAGGGTACAATGATCACAAATTGTTTGAAATTCCATGATATTATTAGCAGTGTTTTTGTGCCTTTCACTGAACCTTCGTATGTTGGTTGACTTAAGAGAGTCATTGCCGAATTCTTGGTGGGGTTTAGCAACCATTCTTATTTCATTGACCTATCCTTCATGTATGTCGTCACCATTTCCTTCAAGATTTCAGTATTGCGTTTGTCGATTTCTCTCAGCAGGCAGCCTTGCACTTTCCCGGCTGTTTTAAAAGCACCATGGCGACAGATCATAAAAGGGGGTGGAATGGCGTTTCGGGGAAAAGCGGACCAAGTTTGTCTTTGGGAGCGCACCAATTTGGGCACGGAATGGCCGTCGTCGTCTCATTTTATGATGATGGTGGGTCGTGGCCGCCTTTTTCCCTGGATAGAAAGCGACGGGATGTAAAGACAAGTCTTGCCAGTGGCATAAAGTCAGCTCTGGTTCGATTGCTAGTCCAACGTCCAAGTGTCACGCTTGGTCGAGGGAGTAAATTTCAGTCTCTTAAGACCAAGTCACACTTACACTACAGCTACTACTATTACTGCCGCCACTACCATCATGGTTCTAACCCAACTAACAACAACAGTTCTTTGCTTAGTGCATTGCCCATGGCACTAATGCTTGTGGCAGGGTGAAGCCTTCAATTGAAAGTGTTCATTTACCCTGTAAGTTTACTTTGTAGGAGTTAAAGGTTCACTTCGTCATTTAGTTGTGTTGAAACAACCAGTTAAAGGGAAATCGAGTTTTTGTTAAGTAAAATTCTCCTATAACTTTGGTTTATAGTGTAGTTTTTCAACTTGTCAGTTGTACTTTTAAGACAATTTGTAAGCAATGGATTTTTTGTTATATTTTTTTTTATAATTTTAGTATATCAACAATTTTGACATTTTTATAAGTGTTTTCATTTATATATTTTTTAACATGTCATTTTAAATCAAAAACGTTTTATATGACCCGATTCAATATTTCAATAACGAGTTTTGAGCGTTTATATAAAGTCTGGTTAGCAATCTGAGGATTTATTACAAGAATGTCTGGTTTTTTTCATACTTTTGTATGCAAAATGCACTGTACATTTTGTATTTGAAAATCTTTACTAGATTTTCCACCAGAGAGCATTAGCAATCAATAATAATATGCTTCCAGTCCTATCTGCGCTGACATGCTGAAGTGTTCTGTGTCAATTATACATGTTTCAAACTTAAACTTGTAAGTAATAATTCAAACATAAACTTTTCGTCACCGAAATTACATTTTGAATTGTTGTAAATCACTGGTTATAAACATAATCTGTAAATCATAAACGTATTCTTGTAGTTAGTTTTAAAAATTATTTGGTATACCGAGTTTAAATGTGCTTTATCAAAATACTTACAAGAATAAAATTCTACGGTGAAGTATTTTTTTACTGTACATTTCGCATTTGAGTTCGCCAGATACTATAGCTTTGCGCGGTGTTATGCTAGAAAGCCGTCAAAAGCTGTAGCAATGAGTTTCACAGGAAATCACTTTCGCGGTGTTATGCTGGAAAGCAATGTGTTTAATTTTGTTTTTAAACTAAATTAACTCCATGGTGATTAACTCATGCGATGTCATTAAATGGACTTTATATTGCTCACCAAGTTCTTTAATAACATTGTAGCAGAAATATCTAGTGTTTTCAAAAGAATGTTACACATGTTGAATCGTCTAGTCTGCAGGTGCACATTTGTGCCTGACGTTTTGAATAACGTTTTTTTTATAGCTACTGATCAAGGTTGACACCATGGGGGTGGGGATGATATCATCAATGAAAACTTTTTTTTTAAAAAAGGATTTTTTAAAGTTGAAACATGTCAAAAACTTTATAACAATTAAACTATGACAATTACACACAAAAAAAGACGTATATTTTTGTCTCAACTTAAAAACAAAGTTTTTTAAGAAAAGTTTCCCTAAATTTGCCAAAATTCCGAAACTTATAACACACATGTTATAAATAAGGAAAAGTTTTTTCAAACTTAACATTATCATATCATCAATGTACTACATTGGATGACACCAACTCTAGTGATGTCACTGTTATAAATTTCAAATAAATAGAAACCTATGAAACATGACAATGAAGTAATGCGAAAAGTGTCATTTGTCTTGGAAAACAATGGTGTAAATGGTATTCTCACTTAAGAGCTGGGTAGCACTAATAGAATTTTAGCTTAACGTTTTACCTCCCTTACAGAGGCTTCTTCATGGAAAGAAATAAATAGAAATAATTAAGAAAAAACGGAAGAGGCAAGTGTAATTATTAGCTACAGGTTTTATCCATATTTAGTCCTTAGTAAATAAGTATTTATCAAGATAGAGGATCGTTTAGTTGAGTGCCATTCAAAACAGTACACAGTTGAAGAAAGTAATTGTCAAAACTTACCGACATTTATTTAGCTAGGTCATTTTAAATCACCAGGGACAGGCAAAAAAACAACAACATAAATCTCGCAGTTTGGACAACAATTTTGTAAACAGTTTACGTAAATTATAACTTGACAGTAAGTTACTTTTAATGAGGTTTTTTTATTTCATATCATACATTGTCACGATAACCATATGGTCTCAGTGATGTGTAACATGTAAGGATGAATTAAAAAGTACTTTTAATATATTCAAGCCATCAAATCCTTAAAACATTAATTTTTTTGCATCTTTATTGATATTATTAGTCATGTTCTTGTAAAATACATAACCTTGTCCTTTATAGTGCATTCGTGTACCTTTGTACAGGCATATTTCTATTCGTCATATGTGTCATAGTGTATTCTTGACACATGTTTTGTACACAGAAGGGAATATCCTCTGTGGAGATTCTTAGCTGAACATGGACGCAATAGTTGAAAGTTGTTTAATCGACAAAGCGTCAATCAATATTTGGGTAAAACACTTAAAAAATGGGCAAACAACTCTGATGTTCGAGGATTATAATCGTATTACATCACTATGCAGGGGAAACAAAGTGGTGCAAGATTTTGTTGAATAGCATGCAGAAGTTGAAGAGTGAGCAGGCATTGGAAACCGTACTAGTTGTATAGAATTTTTTTTATTATTTTAGTAATTAGTAAATTGAAAAATATGATTATTGTATTTTTTGTTTTTAATAATTCATCACATAATGTTTAAAAGTTAGATTGCAGTAATGGATTTCTAGTGATAAAAAACTGTAATGATCTTCTGCATGCATCTTATCTTTGGCTTTCATCAATATGTTTGAATTATAGGAAGAAGAGACATATTAAGTATCACAATATGCATTTTGGAAGTAGAAGTATGTAATGATGCATATGTTGACTAAGGGTCCCAAAGGTCACATTTTTGTTCTTGGAGTTTATTTCTTTTGTGTCACGAATGAAAAGTCCCTCGAATGGCATTGTTCTTCTGCTCAAATGCAAGTCTATATAATGTCACTGCTACTATACACTGAATGCGAGCTTAAGACACATCCTTGTCTTGGTCCTTTTTTGCATTGGATCCGAATTATTGTAGCACCTGTTCAACTCTTTGAGAGGCAAGTAGGAATCTTCTAGGCGTGATCTAATGAATGACGTCAGGGGGCCATTTGGGATTTCCAATTTTCACCCACCGGGTGGCAGAAGTGTGGTCATCAGTGGGAACAAAGCAACGTTGCAGCCTGTTATCGTGTCCAATTATCGGCTTGGCAGCGTCAATTAATTTGCTCCTGCCTAATCCCTGTTTTGTTTAGTCACCCTTGTACAGTCTTCCGACTTCACCACAACCAGTGCTGCTCTTAATGAACGAAAGCATGAAACTGACAATGTGATAACTTGTTTGTAGATTGTTTGCATTTACCTTAGGCAATCCATTACATGCAAGTTTACAAAATTGGGAAGAGTGTAGGGAATAAAAAAGAACTACTGGAATTGCTTCTTTGTTACGTGTCGATGTTGTATTAAACGTTGGCTGTGAGTCTATTCCTAACTACAAAATAGCTGAGAGCCTGTGAGGCTAGTTACAGTAGTTTTTTTTTTACTACTTAAAAAAAAAAACTTTGCTATTTTACCATTGTTGACAATTTTATATTAACAAACATAAGATTTGAAGTTTTAGATTTGGAGTTTCTTCTACTATCTTAGTAATTCATAAATTAGATTTATCTACAGAATATGGTTTTCTGCAGTGATGGGTGCTTATTCATTACCAATCAATCTAAAAAGAGTAAATAACCAAGTAAATAAACTCATAACATAGCAACATCAGACAGGGCTCACTATAACCGGAAAGTACCAAAATTTACACATGCCCAAGCTTAAAGGAAGAAAAAACAATTTATGTAGAACCTCTCTACACTGATTTCTTATTTTTTTTAATGGAAAATTCTCTATACTGGTTTAATGTAAAATTCTTTTTTATACTGGTTTTCTATTTTTTACTGCAATATTCCAATGATATTCCACAAATTTCACAACACTCACTGGTATTCAGAGAAAACTTCTACACTGTAAGGAGTTTATGACACATTTTCTTATAAGTGTACTAAGAAAATCATTTTTATAATGAGTTTATGGACAATACCCCTTTCTGGACAGACCATATTTGCCTTTCCCCCTAGACAATATCTTCCACCTAATTATGTATTTAAAATTACATACTGTAGCTTTTAATTCTCACAGTCTCGCTATTATGCGATTTTGGTCATTAACTAACCTAGGCTCTCGCAAAAGCACCTCAAGGTGAGCTTTTGTAAACAAACCTTACTCTTTAAACTTTAAGTATTTTTAAATGGCTCAAAATTTATTATTTTGTTGAATAAGAAATAATAATCGCATGTTTTATTCTATATAAATTATTATCTAACTAATGAAACAACCATTTGTGCCTCTATTAGAGGTAGCTCGTGGGGACACCATTTTATTTCCACTGTACACCGACAGTGGAAATAAAATTGTATAGACGAATTGAAAGAAATTAAAAAAATAATATTAAAAAAAAAAATTACTTTTCAGCCAAAATAACTTGCATAAGCGTTTGAATGAAAAGTCAAAGTTTTTTTTTATGATCTAAATATTAAGAGCACATATGGGTAACCAATTATTACTGTATATAAGCCATTTAAAAAATTCTTGTAGTACTGCTTGGCACATGGTGGCATTCTGCTTGGGAATCACTCCTAAATTGTTTGGTTAATCTGCAAAGAAAACTGCATATGGAGAATTGAAAATCATAATGAAATGATAATGCTAACCAGTCTTCTCCAATAGTAAAATTGCATTATGAAATTCTTGAATCACCCCTACCTGCTGAAATAATAGATGAATGTAGATACATTTGTCATATTTATTTGTAACAGTCAATTTATCAGTCAAAGTTTATAAGTATAAGTTAATTAACACTGAAACTTTATTAAATTAATTTGTTGATTTTTTTTTTTTTTGTAGGAAGAAATTGGCAAACTTCTTCGTTTTGAATCATCTTTACATCCTGCTGGTGAGACAGTTTCTCTTCCTGAATATTGCAACCGAATGACTGCGGGCCAAAGGGACATTTATTATTTGGCAACTCCTAGGTATATATACTTTTAATGATTACATTTTTCATTATTGCTTTTTGAAGTCAAATTCGAAAACATTTACAGCTTAATCCAGTTAATGAAACTACTCTTCACAACATTATTATAGGATGGGTTTTATTGCCAATTTGGCGTATTTTATTTATTTATTTTTTGTCAATTTGCATAAATATTTTTTTTTCAATGATCTGATTTCTGTTGAATTGCGTTTTAAATGTTGTATAATATTTGTTCATTAATTAGAATGTAAATGCCACTTGAACCTCTTAACTGGGATCCAAGTTTTATGAGATCAAATGTGAAACGATATATTTACCAAAATGAGTTTAGATTACATTTGAAATTAAAATGATGCTTTCAACCTCCTGCTCTTTACCAATTGAGCTTGACCTTTACAGGTCTTTTTCACCTTGCTGTGGTGGTGAAATAAATGTTTGGATCAGCAGTTTAATCTTTACATTTTTCATAATTTTTGGGAAGAACATGTTGAAAGTTATTGGTTTTCCACTTTCCATTTGTTTTAAATGTCAATATTTAAAGCATCACATGATGCTTAATGTTAATGCAGCAAGTTTTCATTAAACTCTTCAAAACAAGCTATTTGCACTGAATTCGCTATCGATGCTATGTTTTGGAGCAAATAGCTTGTAAACGTACGTTTGGCACTGAATTTGAAATAAAATATGGTACAATAGTTGATGGAAAGTGTTTGATAGCTTTAAACAGGTAGTCGAATGAAAAATTGCACCAATAGTTGGATATCTTTGTGTTGATCTAATTATCCATATTACTAAAATTCTTGTGAGGCGTATGTGACATTAGTATCGATGTTGAACTCGATAAAATCGATATTGAATTGGTAGGCAGATGCCTCAACATGCCTCAGAAGTTGAAAAACATCGCTTTATTGAGGGTTAGAAATGCTGACAATATATTATAGATACAGCTTCTAAATGTAACAGGAAACATTGTTTACAAAGAAATTTTTCAATGATTTTACTCATTTTCTTTTATCATATCTAACCTTTGTTTGTAATCACACAAGTTATTACTAATGTAAAACAAATCAATGGTTCAAATATTTTAGGTGATTGTAGAAAGAATTTATACAAGTTGAGTTACAGTAAAGTATGGTCCCACTGGAATTCTCGAAAAGCTATTATAATGAAAATGTCGACTTTGGGATATGATAGCACTTTTATAGGACTCTTTACAATTGTGGTATTTTCATTTGACTTTGAAATTTCATTTCAGGGTTATCACATTGTTACATTGGAAACTTAAAGAGTCATAACTAGTAATTCATTATTTACTGTAGAAAATTGTAGCCAGTGATCCACTTTTTCATAATCCAGTGGTCTCAATCCATTTACAATAAAACACCTAAAACAAGCTTGCAGTAGTTCTAGCATATCATCAATATAATGCAGTGTAGTCTACACTGCATTACACCAATGCCTCACCGAAAGTGTTTAGGTGCTATATAGCACCTAAACACTTGCTATTTACTTTGTTGCTATTTACTTTGTTGGTATCTTTATTGATGAAAGTTGTTTTGTTTTTTTTTTATTTTCTTCAGTCGTCATTTGGCAGAGACGTCTCCCTACTTTGAAGCTATGAAGAAGAAAGATGTTGAAATACTGTTTTGTTACGAACCTTATGATGAGCTGGTGCTAATGCAGATGAGGGAGTTTTTGCGTAACACAATCACTTCAGTTGAAAAAGAAATGAGACGAGACAAGGAGGACCTTAGCGAAGCACCAGGTTTGCACCAGCAATTAAAAATAGCATTTCAATACTCAGTGTTTAATATAAAATTAAAATATTTCTTTATCACTGCAGTATCAATAATGCTTAGGAAATTTCCTGCAATTCATAAGGAACCTATCAATGAAGTAATTCCCGCATTCCAATGGTTGGAATTGAAATTCATTGCAAAATCTGACTGATTAGTTCAAATTTTCCAACTGATGATCATATTTTCATGCAAACTACAGGATATGAAAAAAACGTTACTGTCTTATTCAAAATGGAATGTATGGTCATTCTATATCGTCAGTGGCGGAGCACACCCTCTAACCAAGGGGAGGAGCCAGCTCCAAGGGGGGGGGTGAAACATTTGCTATTTAAAACAACACTATTTAACACAAAAAAGTACTACATATTAAGACCGATTCACTTTCCAAAGGGCCGCTCTGTATGCATTATGATTTTTGCATGGGACCTTTCTTTGTGAGAAATTTGAATTTGTAACCTTTGAACAGGATTATTAACAAGAGGTTAGGTCAATGGGAAGCTAGTTAGGTTATTGCTGAAATTTTTGTGAGTGTTATGAAGGGATCTTTAATGATGTAGTTTTCTCATGTATTAATGTTTTTTGTATTTATAGATGATAAAGATGGAGTATCAAAGGGTGATGTGACATCATTACTGGATTGGTTGAAGACTACTTTGCCTTCAGTTCATCAAGTGAAAGTGAGTATAACATTGACACTTGAAAGGTTTTCTTTCCAGATACCGAATCCTTATTTTAGAATTCTTATATCTGATTTACCATACTGTACATACTCTTATCTATTCAAACATACCCACACTTATTATTCTTATTTTAAATATTTGGGGAACAGAACTGTTTAGAATGTTTGTAGCTCAATTGGTGTGAAATATGTGTGAGTTGAAGTGCGAGTTTAACTTTAGTTGGTGTGTCTCATCTCAATAGTGTGTTTTCAGCAGAACTCGTGGTTATCGCAAATGCACTTTCACCCTGTCTATGCAGTCCTGCTACGTGGTTCGGAATTCCTGGTAATGAAAGTGGGCAGATGAGATGATACATCTAAGACAGGGCTTGATTAGCTTTATCTTGGATGTACTACATGATTTGCATGTACTACTTGGATGTATTACATTCAGGATACTGTACTGTCTCCTGAGGCCTGATCTGAAGATTAGGGCCTTGATTTCTAACCCCTGACTCGCAATCCAACTTTGGATTGCCAAAAAGTTTTGATGAGTTATCAAAGATTTTTGGTAAAACGTCTATTTCTAAATTACAGGACCAAAAATGTAGACTCCACAGGCCACACTAATCATGCTACATCTTTTTTTTTTTTTTACAGTTTTTGTTTACGTTTTTCCTCTCTAAAGTGACAATGTTGGGTCGCTAAGTACATGTGTTTAAAATTTTTGAGTCGTGAGCAATAAAGGTTGGAAACCACTGGACTAGGGTGAAATGGCAAATCCATTCTGTCTGGCAAACAATGGACTGATAGTGACTGACTACAAACTTCAAACTGGTTGCCTAATTGCAGTTTAGGCAACCTCTTTCTCTGAGAACAGAGGTGATACTCATGGTTATACCCAATTTATTCATGCTTTTTTTTTGCATGGAAAGTTTTTATTGGTTGTGTGGCTTATTTGCAACATGCAAGTATCGGTTCATTACATCTTAGTAACTTGCTCACTATATCAGAGGCTGACTTAGGTAATATGGCACTCTGAGCAAGGTCAAAAAGGTCAAATGGCCCACTACATGTATGAATATGAGTATATTTTATAAATACTGTGCGCCCTGTGCAGCGAAACCATCCACACGGATCTAAATCCAGCACTGATTATGAACTTCTACATCGTTGATTCCCAACTCCAGGGTTGCGATCCAAAGTTGTGTCGCCAAAGATTTTTTTTGATGGGGTCATAGGTTTTTGATAAATATCCTTATTCTAAATTTTAGGACAAATATACCCCTCGCTGTGCCCTGTGGCTTCTGGTAGATTTTCGGCGAATGGGGGTGGCGCTTACTTCTCCTGGAGCACTGGTACTGAGTGAAAATCTAGTGAGTCGGCTGCAGGGTTCTAGTACGGTGAGGTACTCACTCCTACAGAGGCCTAAAGCCCAGAGGTATGGGAGGGATTTGGAATTTTCTGGTTGGATTCTCTCTCACCTCTTCACTCGTGAAAATGCCCTAAGAGACAGATGCGTGGAAGTGACCGGGAATCCACCTTTCTGGAGTTTGTTACTGGCCCTGGGAGCTTCCCTGACAGGGTTAATAGTCTATTAACGGGCCTCACTGATCGGGGTTAATAGTCTTTTTTTCACTCATGGTCACAACTTTCAAAACTCCCCTAGTGACTGTTAATGCAATGGACCCTGCGCTTAATGCTCTGCCTGATTCCAAGGGCTCGCCAATTTGCAATGTTTCCTCAGCTTGCCTCATCCTTCTTACTGATCGTACGCACTTTTTTGTCATCAGCCGCCATGAGGGCAGTTCCACGCAAGTTTCTCCCATTGCTTTTCACAAGTTTCTACTGGCATCTGTCGGCTCTGTTGATGATGTTTCTAAACTGCGCAATGGCTGCCTCCGGATTAAGGCCTACAACCCAAAACAGGCTGGTCTCCTGTCACAGCTGCAACCATTTGCCAGTTTTTTCTGTTAGTCTCCCTACATCAGTTTCTTAATTACTGCAAAGGAGTAGTTTATTGTCAAGATATGCTATGTTGTACAGATGAAGAACTCCTGCAACCGCTAGACTCACAACATGCCATTGAACCTTCGTTGCTTGACTGGGTGGATAGGGTCAGAGCGGTGGGTTGATACTCACCTTCTCTATGTTGACCTTACCCCAATCTTTCAAAGTGGCCTGGCTTAATCTTCCCTAACACCCTTCGAACTCCCTTCATTATTTTAACTGCCAAAAGTTTGGACATGGGCAGTCTGGCTGCTATTCTTCCAAGTTGTGGGAAGCTAGTGGTCTTCCTGACCACGCACCAGAAAAATGCTTTTTTTTGGCCACATGTTGCACAAATTGCAGTGGGTCGCATGTGGTCTGGTCTTCCACTTGCTCTAAGTTCCAAGATGAGAAAGCTATCCGAAGCTCCACATGACTCGCACTCTTTCTTTCCCAGACGCTTGCCACCTGTTTTATTCTGAACGCCATTCTATGTTTCTGTCTTTTTTTGCAACATTGTCTGCTGTCCCTTCCCTTGCACCTGCTCTGCTGTTACCCAAACCGTTTTCTTGGCCATTCAGACCACCCCTCTTGTCCCCTCTCCAACCCTCTTTTTTCTAACTCTCCCTCCCTCTTCATCTCCCAAACTTTCTACCTTTCTTTATCTCTCAGACCTCCTCCCTCTCTTTATCTTCTAGATCTTTTTTTCCCCTCCCACGTCTCAGGGCTTCCTCGACTCTCAGTTCCCCTCTTTTTCAAGTACCTTGTCAAAAAAAACTCATTTCGCGGCGGCATCAAACGTGCCTTGGACACTGACCAGTCTGACGTGTCTAGCATTGACACTTCAGACATGTCCACCACTGAGGACGAGTTTAATTCCCTTGGTAAGTTGTCCTCACACTATCTTTTCCCTCATTCTGATCTCAAAAAGGTTAAAAGAGTTAAAAAAAAAAACAACCAGAGGGAAAGTGAAGTCCTTTCCGCCTGTTTCCATTCCGCCTCCTCTTACCTCATGATGACTTTTTTTCAGTGGAACTGTAATGGAGTCTGCTGTAGGTTTTACCTGAGATCCATGCTCCCCTTCTCTGTCCTGTGTCTTTGGCCTGCAAGCAACCAATTTCCCCCCTGATGTGTCATTCCACCTCCACAAGTATTCCATTTTTCGCCAGGACAGCCCTTCTCTACTCTAAAGACAGCATCCTTCTCGTTGTTCATGCCGCTTTTGCAGCCATATCTGTTCCACTTTCCTTCCACCTTCAGACAGTCGCAGTAACGTGCCACATCCCCACATCCCGAGGCACATCACTCTCTGCTCCATTTATTTGCCTCTCAGCTTTGACACTTAACGCAAACAACTTCAAGACCTCATCACTGAACTTCCTCCTTCTTGGGGACTTCAGTGCCCATCACACAACTTGCGGCTCTCATCGTAACACCTCCCCCGCGGTGTGGTGGTGCGTCATGAAACGTCTCACTTCCACCCTGAATATTTGTTTCCTTAACGACTAATCCTCTACTCATCTTTTGGCTGTGCATTTTACTTGGAATGCGATAGACCTTTCTTTGTAGTCCTGCTCTGGGTCTTGTTGTAGAATGGTACATCCTCCCGGACTTATGTGGGAGCGACTATTGACCCCTCTGCATTTGCCTTCACCATGGTGCAACTCTCTCCCCCCGATCCCCGTCATTGGATCCTTCGAAAGGTGAATTCTTGAAACCTTCACCAGTCTGGCAGAATGGGATGAACTTACTCCTGCTTATTGTAATATATAAGCAGTATTTATAAGGTATATATGTGCATAGAGGCTGCCAAAAATTGGCCCATAGGGTGTCATATTACCTAAGTCCACCTCTGATCTGGGCATGGACTCAAGATATTTCCACTAGGGTCCAGGGTAAAATTATATCTAATCAGGATGTTTCTCTGTGGTGATGAATTACAGTTGTTTAACTCATCAGAGTAGAGTTTATTATGCATTCTTTAATAAACAACAGGGGTAAAAAATCCTAGGGATCATGTCAGCATAATATCGCCAGCTTAGGGTGTAAACCTGTTAACTCCATTTTCGGATATTCTGAGATAAACATATACCATTCTTAAGGGAAAGGCAGGTGGCATCAACTAAGAAAACCAGTTCAGCTCAATTTGACTTCTAACATGGTGTAAATGTGTGATGAAAAACAATTTTTTCTATATAATTTATGTGTTTTTATTTACTTTTATGCTTCTCTTGTAAAGTTGCTAAATGGAGTTAGCAGGCTTACACTCTGAGCCGACGATATGCCATTTACGTAATTTTGAAGTTGTCAGCTCTCCGAGTGTTAGTTGGATCAATTGATTTAACTAACATTTGGTGAAATTATATTGGTGAACACTAGTTTCAGGTAGTTAGTGTGCCTGTGAAAAACTAATTTCACCTATCTCAGTCTGGGATTATATCCTAGATTTCAGTATGGAATCTGGAGGCAGCAACTGTCTGCCAAGATTGTTATAGTAGTACTAGCTCGTTAGGGGATGGCTGCGCTCCCGGATGAGCTAGTACTACTATAACAATCTTGGCTATGCCACCCCCTCGCAAGCTACATCATGGTGTTGCAATTAAAAATTTAAAAAAAGCAGCATTGATGGTTCAGTGTTAACGTTCCCGCCTGCTGTCGTAGTAATTCAGGTTTGAATCCCGACGAAGAATGTGATTTTTTTATTTTCTTTAAACGACACTTCGGACAGACAGACAGACAACTATTCTAGAGATTGATGTTATTCCTTGATGGGATCATAATGTCTTTTTAAGATAAAGATAACTTTTTTGATCCTTTATGTCTAGTTGGCTTTTTCACCTTCCATAAATGCAATTCAGGAAGTCTCACTATAATAAGAGATGGATAATAATGAAACTATTCCCAGTTAAACTATTTTGGACATGCACAGTTAAATTTGGAATTGTTTTCTGATGTATTTTGTCTTTTGTACTTTAAGAGAGTGCCTGTACTAAAAATCACTGCCTGTGGTTGTTAGCAGTGTATTTTTTTATCAGTAAACTTGTCACATTGAAAAAAATGTATAAAAGATTACTTGAAACCTATATTACATATCTGTAGCTACATAATGTACAGATTCCATACTACTCTTTTCATGTACAGTGTACATGAAAAGAGTAATATGGAATTATTCAGTTTTAAATTTGCCTACATGGGAAATTTCTGCTGCCTTATAGTATAATAGTTTACATGACTGTTTCCTGAGATTCTCTGTATTTTTTCTGCTTTTTAATTATGTATTCGTTTTTACTATAGTTGTAAATAATAAGCTCATTTGTTTTTTTTAGGTTACTAAGAGACTGTCTACCCATCCGTGCGTTGTTTCAGTCGAAGACATGGGTACTGCTAGGCATTTCATTCGAACGCAACATTTATTTCCGATTGATGAAAGAATTAAGGTTTTGGAACCAATTCTTGAAATTAACACTAGGTAAGCATCCCATATTTTCACTATACTTTATTTCCATAGTTACAAAAAAATCTGTTGTCATAAAGCGTAAAATGTACTGGAACTATGCACCAATTTTTGCATTATGACTAATTATACTTGATTTATCAATATACTTAATGTGTAATCCAGTAATCCAACTGCATTTGAAAGTATAATTAGACAATGTCTTTCGAGTTGATGAAATTCATTTCCCAAAAAGTTAATGAGGTTGGCTTCACTCAATCGTGTCATATTCAAACAGATGCCTTGTATATTTACAAAGTGCAATAAAACACTAGGCATAAAACACTAGGAAACTCCATAAAAGTTCCATGTATGGAATTACGGATAGCAGGAGCAGCGTTTGTATTTCTAGTTTTGTGTTAAACATGGGAAAAATACAATTCATTGGCGAAAAATATCGATGGTGGTTTTGCGAAAACTATGTAGTAGTTGTGGATCCACTGTCAACACCATATGGCGGTTGAAAAACCACTGACAATAATGTTTGTCAATGATTTTGGTGTTGGTGCTTTTGTTTAAAAATTAAACAAAATCTGAAGCATATACACTGTTCATTTCCAATAATGGAACCCAATTTGTAATACAATGTTTCTGCACAAGCTTAAATATTAGCTACTCTCAAGCAGTGTATGGGAATGCTACTGTGTATTCCTACAGCACAGTTGCAACATACTAATGTATATATTTGAGTTATATAAGTTATGTATGCATACTCAACTTCACATTTGTATATATAACTTATGCAAAATATGCTTGCTATATAACTTATGCAAAATATGCTTGCTATATAACTTATGCAAAATATACTTGGTGCTGTATTTGTATACGCTTAATTCAACCAGTTACCGAACTTTTTGATTGGCTGTGGTACATTTTCTGCTAGAAAGTTTCAATACATTTTTTGGTTATGATTGGATGTACAAATATTCCAAGTATTTAAATTCTGTCATTTATGTGATTTTCTGGTTTATTGATATGCAGTTGACACTTTTATTCAAGTGTATATTCTAAGTCGGGGCTACACAACTCGTAAAGTGGGCCAAACTTCACCAAGAAAAATACATGCCAGCCACATAGTCGATTATTCTCAATTGATATCGATTATTTTTAACAATTAACTAACATTTTATTTTTATTTGTTCATTTTTAAAATGAAATTTTTGCAATATTTTTGGTCTATAGTCTTTTCGGCCCCCATACAGCCCACGGGCCATAAGTTATGCAGGCCTGTTCTAAGTGGATGTATAGCATAATTTATTTTAGAATTGGTCCATTCCCCATTATGTTATCTAACACGACTGCCAATCAATCAATCACATTTATCTGGTTTGGATTCTGTGTACGTGGTGACATCTATAGGTTGCTTCGTATATCGATGAGCTTCTGTGACTTGCGCTACTTTATATTGTTCCATTGTAGTTTCCTTTTATGATATCTACTCTTATCTAACATAATTACAAAAAATACCAGCTCATTCATACACTTGCACATTCTCTTTTTTATGTAATTGATTGTATAAATAATCATAACATTTACAGCAAATTGGAAATTCTTTCAAGTAGGCCTACACCGTAAACAATTTTTGACATAAACATTAATTTTTTAAAAAAATATTCAACTCTTATCAAATGAATAGGTACATCAGAGTATATAGCTTCATAAATCATCATTTTTCAATGAAAATATTAAAATATGAAAAATACATGCAATTCATACTGAATGATGTGGCAAACGAACAAATTAAATATGGATAAACAGGTTGTTTAAAAAAAGGATTTTCCAGAAAATACAATCTAGGTGTTCATAGTGGCGTGAAGTTTCTTCAAGTTTCTTGTAGACAATTATGAAGTGTTCGGATCATTTCATTGATTTTTCTGTCAATTTCATGGGAAACTTGCAACTTGATCACTGCTGCCACCATGTAACCGTTAACTAAATTTATCTGGATTTTCCGCTTTTGGATAAGGAATTGAGAAATTCTTTTTATATTCTTTTATCTTTAGGTACTGCATGTTGTTTGTTTTAATTTTGTGAAAATTAATGTCATCGATGTTGACACGGTTAAAGAAAAATTAACCGCTGCACCAAATATCGCTTTGGTGGAAAGTACTGTTTGATGACGATTCCTTGAAATTTCAAGCTGGTGAAGCAATGAATGAATGAAACAAAAAAGGAGGCTAATATCTAAACTAGTACTTAATGGAAGTTTCCACATTCATTGCCATGATGTGGTTCATTGGAGCAGAACTTTCTTGTTGACATCTTTCCTGTTCTTTAGAATTGCGATATTACATCATTGTAATGATAAAACAACATGGTAGCTTTTGATAGGGAAAATAAAATAGATATGCATTTATCTTTTTTTTTTTTTTGCCTATCTCTTCTTTTGTATCTGATAAAATAAATGGCCCAAATGAAGTATTGTGATTGTTTTCAAATTGAAGCAAATGATAAGTTAATGAGATACGTTTTTATGGTGCAAAGTTCCAATGTTACGTGTTGTCATTTTTGTCACTGTATTACAGCGATACATTATATTATATATTTTATGGTGGACCAAATAGAAAATAGATTTTGTTTAAAACCATGCATTGTTTTTCGGACACCCTGTATATATCATTTGCTAAAGTGGTGAACCTAAAGTATATGGTTATAAACAAAACATACAAACAACCAACAAAAAGAGCTACAAACAATAGTTTTCATGTTTAGACAACGAAAATTTGCCCAGAGCTTTCTAATTTCAATAGAACTCCAATTTTTAAAATTTTTGTTTGTGAAAAATCCAATATTTGTAAATTAATCTCATTTCATTCAAAGTGTAGAAACTATGTCATCACTCCAACCATTGACAATTATTTTAACACCTTTGTTTTTTTAATGACTTTTTCACATTTTCCCTAATTCACTTAGCACTAGAATTACAAATTTGCAATGCTTAAAAACATTTAAAGGAACCCATTTTTATTTGTGCCGAGGAAGCCAAAAAAAACACACAATAGTTTTTCTTCCCATTTTAATCAATAAATTTAATAATATTGTCAACAACTAACCTACACTTATTGAGCGGCCAAGGAACTCATTAAAAACATTTTTTCTCATTGAAATAGGTTGAAAATATTTTGGGGAAAAGTTTAGTTTGCATCATAAGATCGTATAGCACCCCTGTCCTTTTAACGACCTGCTAAATGTATTTTCTACTACACAACTTGCTGCTTTACGACGTAACAAGTAATTATTAAACCAAATGCTAGTCAATGCTGAAGATGCTGCAAGGCCTCTTGTTAAGTGGTCGAGCTCCAGTCACAGCTGATTTCAACCAGTTAAAACTATTGCATTGAGCTTTTGTAATACATCCACAAAACCTCTACTACTGATAAAACAACACTTACATTCATATATATATAAATTTTTATTACTATTTGAAAGAAAAATTAGCTGTAGTATTTATTTTTTTCATTTATTATAATAGTAGTCCCAAAGACCAGTTTGTGACTTTTTTTTTTGGAGGGGTCTATCAAATTTAAGTGATACTTCCTGCATCAAAATGCTTAAAAATGTTTATATATAAAATATAGTCTCTAAAAGATTTGGTTTCTGCTGAGATTTTGTTCTAGCAAATTCATTTGGCTGGTCCAAATGTAAGAAGTTTGAAAACCACTATAATACCAAGCTTGCTATAATCGCTATAATATTTATAGAAAAGTGATACCATGAGGTTACAATAACAGATTATCCCGTGTACAGGATGTTTATAGAATTGTGTGCTATATATATATATACTGTACAGAATTAATTTCTGAACAGCTTTTGTATTGTGTTATTTGGTCAAACGTTGCATTTATTTTGTGGTTACATCAGTCAATGTACTGAATATAGGATTTATTTTTTTATTTTTGTATACAAATTACTAGATATTGAAATGTAATATTCATTACAGTAGTTTAGTAATTTTGTTCTAATGCTAGTAATTTATTGTATTGATTATCTCATTAATGCAATTTGACGATCATATTAGTTTTGCTTTTGAAATCATTGGCTTTACGTCCTAATAGAAATAAACAGTAAACTACAATGGAATCCGGTTATTATAATCACGGATAATGTTATCAACTGGCTATTGTTATCACCATCATAATCGGTCGGTCCCATGGTGTAAGGACCTTATTCACCATGGTCGATTCCAAAACACATTTTCACAAGCTAATGGATCGAAAACAAGCTGAATTCACTATAAATTGCTTATTAAAAGTTGTTTTTAAAAGATCAATTGAAAACGAACAGATCTCAGTGCGAAATTGCACATGTCGAAGCTGTTTGACCGAAAACATGCCGAATTCAGTGTAAATACTGTTCAATGTTATCAGCCAGTTATTGTTTTCAAAAAGCACTAGTCCCAAAGTGATTATAATAACTGGATTCCATTGTACAATATTTCTTTAAAAAAAAATAATAGTAAAAAATAAAATAAAGACAGAATGCAACAGTGTGGATAAAAATTTCCTTCTAATTCAAGAATTCAAAGGAATTAGCAGTAAAAAAAATAATATTAAGAAAAAGGTAAAATTTTAAGAAGGGAAATTGTCCATAATACATTTACTGGTAAATTCTGCGACCTTACTTCCGCAATGTTACCTTAGAGACTATCCATGAATGACGTTACACTGTTAGAAGGTCATCCATTCTTTAGAAACAGGTGACTGTGTAGTATAATGTATTATGCTACTGATATCAATTGTTTTAAAGTTTTCTACAAGAAAATGCCATGTCATGTTGTCTTGCTGAATCGATCGAATTCTATTCATCGACAAATACGCTCATTCCAGATTTTCCATTGAAATTGGGGGAAGCTTTATATTTTGTGGTTTTGCTAAAGCATAAAACTTTAGTAGATAAACATATTTAAAATAACTATTGATTGATTTTTTATTGGTATATATATTTTTTTAGTCACGCCTTTTGATTGAGAACAAAGTGGAGGTATTACATCGGTAGTGAAAAATGTTCAGGTGGTTTTCCCTTATTGAATTTACTTCGAATCAGTTTCCTGAACTTGAGTTACAACTGTTTTGAGAAAATACTCTTATTACAAAGATTTAGCTTGTTGTTACTTTGTTAATCAAAGCGTGGAAAATTTAAAAAAATATTAATTACAGACGTTATCAGAGCCTTGGCCATCTATAAAGATTTTAGAGGATTTATTATAATGTAAGACAAATCTGCAATTTTGTGGTTTGAAGTAAACCTTTGAAATTCATCACATTCTACTGAAACACCCTGTAGATGTTTATGCAATTCTTGAAAAAGTTTAAAATTCAGTTTGCTAA
Source organism: Cryptops parisi (assembly GCA_034695005.1). Taxonomy (NCBI): domain Eukaryota; kingdom Metazoa; phylum Arthropoda; class Chilopoda; order Scolopendromorpha; family Cryptopidae; genus Cryptops; species Cryptops parisi. The sequence goes on along the minus strand of JAQIWH010000103.1, from coordinate 35,844 downwards.
AATTGAATGTGTAGTTTCTTAGTCAATTAGAATTTTTTAAAACAAAACCTAAAAAAAAACAACTGCTGCTGTTGTAACAACATTAGGGCTTAGCTAGTATTTGATTTAGTATTTAAGTATTAAATAAAACTGTAAACTAAAATAAGTTATTTTGTTCTTTTTGCAAAGAAACCTTACAAAAACTGTAACCGTAATAAAAATTTAAAAAAAGGATATTTAGAAAGTAACCTTGTAAAATGGTACAAATGTATTGATATCTTGATATTCTGTGAAAACGTTTGCTTAGAATCAACAAACAGGCATACATTGTTTGTTCAAATTTGAATAAATTGTTTGTTTTTTAAATATTTTTAATGCATTCAGATACAACATTGACATTTATTTTGGTTAATGATTGATTAAACAAGTACATTAAAAATGCATTTTAAGCATACTCTTTATATACTGGCATATAGCGTCTGCCATATTGGTTTTTAATTAACAGCATATAGGCAGTGACGCTCGTGAGACTAAGCCGAATCCATAGACACCTCAGTCATCAAAACCCATCGGGTCGTTTTTATTTTCATATGTAGAAACTCACAACTCACTCACTCAAGTGAAGCTAATATAATAAAGAGTATAAAATAAAAGTTAAAATTCATGTGATTTGGGCACAATGAAGCATTCATTATGGGCAAATTTATGATTTATTCATGCATTGCACAGAAGCATTATGCATGACTAAAAGTTAGAATTGAAAGTTGGTATAATTAAAAAAAATTACTATGATTTAAACATGTGTTTTGTGTGTAGGTGGTTGAAATCCACATGAACTTAACGACCAATTGCTCTCTACACTACATCTACTGTACTGTAATTTTAGGTTAACTTGCACTTCTACATGACAGACTTAAATAATATTAAGAGGATAAAGGTTGTTTTTTTTTTAATCCATAGAAAAACTAGCCATTTAATTTTCTTTTTACTTTATTCATTCTTCCTGTATATTTCAATGTGATTCCATACGAACGGTCGCTTTGTCATATCCAACTTGTTCATTTTATATTATGCACTACATTATGAACAAATATGTAGCTTGGTGTATTTAAAGGTTCTCGTCAAATTGAAATAATATAGCTGAAATTTGGCTGGTGTGTGATGAATTAAATATAATTTTCACTGAGGCTATGTAACCAACACTTTTTAAACCTATCAATATAAAAAGTATGGTACTTCACTTTGCAACAAATTTCAACTTGATTAATGATAGCGTAACTGGTCTTTAAGCCAAGTTGTTTTGGTAGCGGAAAGTCATCTCACTGTTTTTCGGTTCAGTGAAGCAAAAACGATATTGTTTTGTAGGTTAGGTTTGAGGTGGCAGCAGGATTTGTCCAAACAACTTTGGAGTCATTATTTCTAAAAATGTGTAGAATGTAAACAGTTATCAGCTCGTTCTTGGCGTTTGTCTTGTCTTTCATGTAGTGTATAAGGGAAAAAAGTGCACAAAAATGGTATTAGGCTAAATGAATAATGGCTTGACTGCTGATGACTTGGATGGGTTTCCCACTATTTGACATCCTGGTCTGTGACCGTGATGTGGTGAAACCATGGTAACTGGTAAGAATGGATCGATGCTGGTGCTCCTAAGATGGCGGAGAGCTCAGAGATGACAGCATCCTAAGCCCATCATTGTTAGCATTAGCTAGGTTACTCCAAATTAAACCAACGCAGGCAACATACGAAAGTCACAATAATTTATACAAATGTCATTTTTGTTGTTTATTCTTTTGTAATTTTATTTAACATTAAGCTTACATATAAACAAAAAACAATGACAATACATATACTGCATTATAATAAAACGTATTGTATATACATGATTCGATGTTTAGAATCGCACATGGTTTTTAATGCTTTAAAATGGCTGTTAATGTATATGTTACTGGTAATGTATAGACTCCAGCCATTCTATAGAATACCTAGCCTCTTGTGTCAAGGTAGGTCGTAGGAAATGACACTTTGTATACAACTGTTTAGGTTAGTTAACAACATTTTCTTCTTCAAAATAAATTTAAGTCTAAATTTAGGCCTACCGGTAGTTTTAAACCTAACCCAAATTCTTGCTTAATATAACTATTCCAATGCTAATTTCATACATTGCCAAACCCAGGCTTGGCATTTCTATAGATTGCTTGGATTCTATTTTATACATTGCCTGTAACATATAGGTGGGCTATACTATAATATAGGGTACAATACTGTATTATTTGCAAAAGTTCTGAAATGCAAGATCCGAGACAACATAATATAACGAAGTCTTGGAACAGAACTGATTAATACTAAGAATTGCTTGTATGCAGAAAAAAAATGAATATTTTGTATATAATCAATGTTAAGTCAGTTATATATTATTATATGAAGTATATACTGCAATATAAAGTGAATTCATACTCAAGGAAAAGAAAGTGCCACACCAAGAATAACGTAGGCTGCTATCGTTATTCTTGGTATTTGATCAGACGGTTTTGCTTGTCACTGAATCACAAGTTTCACGTGTAGTGTCAAAACATATCGACAATGACATCACTATTTCCTCTCATTGATGAAATAATAGATCATGTGAATGACTCTAGTTTGATAGTCTAGATTGGATGATGGCCAAAATAAAAAGTGATCCTTCAAAACAGCCTTTATTTTAATGTTACCTTTTAGTACCAGAAGGTGCTCTCGCCATCAATATGTCCATTTTACCAGGACGACTTTCTTGACGATGAGAAAAAGAAATTAGCATTGAAATGCTTATGGCGAAACAGCCGTACATTTTATTACTTTTCTGTTTTCTGTGCAATTCCACTGAAATAAAGACCCGAGTTCCATTGACGGAAACAAATACGGTTCGCAATTAGATTGTGGAGAAAAACAAACACACATGATAATGTGGCATATAAAAAACAAAGGTATAACCAAATATTCAATTGGCCTTGGATAGAATTCTATGTAAACCTGTTAATTCAAAACCTCTGCTGTTGTTGCCAAAATGGTGTTTATTTCTCCTTTAAATAATTTTCTTTCTTCAAAGCTTCAACATAATCAGCAATTTTCTTGATGGTGTTGAATCATTTTATCATGGTCATTACGCTGCCTGTTGATTCACCTTATATGTAGGCAGTACATGCTATGGTAATATTTTCAACAGGTTAATGGAATATTAACACCTGTCCTGAGAATGTGCTGATGTTTAAATTATGTTTAGATATATAAATCAACTGTTTGTGCTGTATCTTATATTGTGCTCTAATGTTATACATATTAGTGCTCTAATGTTACTGAAATTTTGATACAAGTCTTGTCTAATGAGATAATTTTTTATACACGAGTTGATAAGTAGGATAGTTAATTCATTATCCAGTATCAAGAAACGTTTGTTGCAATTTGACTGTTAATGTTACAATAGCATTATTTTGTAATATCACCAATCCTCCAAATTATCAATTTATCTTATTGTTTGATAATGACAATGACCTCATGTGATGTGGTATGGCTCTCGTGATAGTTGTTCATGCAGTAGCTAAATATGGCTAAAAAAAATACAAAACAAGAAGTTGAAATATTGATAACTATGATCCAGAACCTTATTTATAGTCCTTGATTTCCACTTTTAAAATTTTATTTTATTTTTTTGTATTGATGCAATGCCAGGGACTTAGCTTAGCATTGATTTTTAATTCGAACAGCTCGAATAACAGAATCAATATACTGTATTAAAAATATATATCATATATAGACTCGTGAAATATTCGATACCATGTAAAGTCGATCCACAATTTTTGACCAAAAATGTTAGTATTTTTTTATACTAACATTTACATGTAGTACTCTTTATATTAGCTTCACTCGTGAGTGAGCAAGCTGAGTATGTAACGTATACTGGCATTTTTATGAGAATATACTGTATAGTTCAATGTATCAAAAACCGCATAAAGTGAGAACTACATAAATCAAAATCTGCACAAGTCTAGTGTAACAAAAATCGTATAAATCAAATCGAAAATTGCAGGAATCGAAAATGGAATAACTCAACATAAATCGAATGTCTAATTACTGAAAGATTGCATAAATCTGAATCCGCATAACATAAAACAAAACTTGCAAAAATGCAAAATGGAATTAATGCCGCACTTGAAGATGGTATAAATCAAATGTACGGTACCAAAAATCGCTTAAAGTGGCCCCATGGTGGCGTGGTGCTCAGAGTGTTCACCTCTGGCGGCAGTGGCTCGGGTTCGCCTCCCACTCGTGCCATGTGGATTCAGTTCGGGGTCTGACACCACGGGAGCAGGTTTTCTCGGGGTTCTCCGGTTCCTCCTGTATTATAAACCCTGTTCCATGTTTATCATCCCCATCTCATCATCATTCCTGTATTTCTAATTTCAATCAAGTTTGAGGGCCAAATGACATAGCTGTAAAAGCCAGTCGGTGCCCTCGTTAAACTCTTTTAAGTACCTCGCTTACAGTGAGAACAGCATAAATCGAAAGCTGCACAAGTCCAATATAACTAAAATCGCATAAATCGAATGGAAATTTGCAGAAATTGAAAATAAAGCGTATTCTTAAAAAATATTTTAATGTACTTGTTCATATATCGCATGTAAAAGTCGACCTATACTTTCTTGCAACCTTAAGGTACGATATTGTATGTGGTACATGTAGCAGTCATGTAGATCAGTGGTCTTCAAACTTCTAACACCCGCGGAACCCTAAGATTGCAATTATATTTTTTTGGGACCCGGAGGGGGGGAGTGAAAAAATGCGCCACAAGCTTTTTTTTTTAATTTCAGGTTAAAACGTTTTAAAACGAGAATAGTTATTTACGATTGAATAATTTTGTGTTCATTGAAAATTGATATTTTATAGCTGACTTTTTCTTCGTCGTTTTTATAATTTTTAAGTACTGTATTACGAAAATATGTCAGAGTATCAATTTTAATGTAAAGGATTATTGGATGCAATTTTGGCTTGTGAAAAAGTATATTACTTCACAACACTTCAGTACCATAGTACAGCTGAGCAGTAATGAGTCAATTGAGTATAAATGTATAATTGTAGGCCTATTAATAAAAAAAAACCAAAAATGTAATATTTTACAAAAAAAATCTGCGGAACCCAGTTTCAATACCACTGATGTAGATGGTAACTTAATATCGCACAAGTACAGTTCTACAGACTACAATTGAACTTTCTCCAACATCTTGTGCAAACAACACCTTGTTTATGAATTTTGTTTGGTTTATACATCAATTGGGCTTCTGATGATTGAATTTTGCACTCAAATGAAAGCATGAATTTTAGCCTCTCAAAAGTAGTATCCAAAGTTGATGCCATAAATTTAACCTTTTATAAAAATGGTCGAAAAAATTCCACATTTACACGAGTACATACGATATGTATTTAAATACACTGTGTTAACAGCATTTTGTAATCGGCACAATGGAAGTTTTTAACAAGCATCAACCTATATAAAAATTCCAGTTTTCACCAGAATCGTACAATTGTTTACCAAAATAACCTGGTTCGTTTTGTGACAGAGATGAGAACTTTATTTATGTAACACTTGATTTGAATTTGTTTTGAAGGGAAAATGAATGGGAATAGAAATGTGCATGTACAAATGAATGGTTGACTAACATTTGTTGAAATCACTAAATTAACGTGTTTTTATTTTCAGCCATCCTGTAATTATGAAACTGAACGAATTGAGAACATCACATCCTAGGCTTGGTCAGTTGGTAGCTGAACAGGTATATACTCCACCCTGTATAGTTAAGATAACTGCTGATAACGAAAGTGCAATGATATTGGTATGAAAAGGTATCAAGTTGAAAAAGGAAAGAAATACTGCACAGATAAACCACACCGAACTTATCTATTATTTATCAAATAATTATACATTGAAACCTGCTTAAGATGTTTCCTAATAGACAAAAATAGATTTCTTAAATGGAGTTCACCATATCAACATAGATTTATTTATGGGAATACAGTAATTGATGTTGCATGTTTTGAAATATGAATATTTCAATATAACCTATTCCAAAAGATGATAACTGACACTTTTAAAATACAAGACCAACTGTAGTGGCTTCATTATATCACATGAGTTGCAGTCCAACTTGACATTTGAAATGTTACATTTGCAACAAAAGCCATCATTTTGCACAGTGGGTACATGTGTAGCTTAGTTAATGTCAAATAATGATACAGTGGATACATAATTTTATTTAAACGAAGTTTTTCGTTCATTATTTGAACCTACAACTAATGTACAGTGTCCGGACTTGAAATTCTAGAAGGTACAGTAGAATCTCTCTAGTCTGACAAGTCCAGTAATCCGATACTCAGCAGGTTGTAGGTCGGTACAAGAAGCTGTCTTTCAACGCAACAAAATTGACGAATTTCGTGTGCAATGCGGACTTAATAATTAACTGCTGTACACGCTTTTTTCGTGTTTTGATACGTTATACAGTACCCTGTATTGTGTGGTTAGTTTTGCTGTGTTTATAAACAGTGATTTGTTCCCAAAATCCAGTAATCCAACACCCACTGGTCGGATCAGAGAGAGACTAACTGTGCCAGTAGTTCAAATCAAAATTCATCTGGTACATTATTATTTTTCTCAGATATACTGGTGCAGAGTATGATTTTATCTACCAGCATTGGGGATAATAGAATTTTCAAAACCAAATCTTAATATTGGAAAATCACTGCAACGCCTCAATACTTAATTGGCATGCAACCACAAATCTTATCTTGCTGTAAATGGGTTCGGTATTTGATTACAAAGCAGACGTGTAATCAAACTTCGTTTTTTCCACTGACTTGTCAACAAGACCACATGACCTCTGTTGACACAGGGAAAAAAACGTTTATGCTGGTTTTTGATAATTTACCATCAAGTATGTTTACTATTGACAATATCTTGAATGAACTCTCAAAACACTCATTCTGAAAATGCGTTTTACCTGTCTGGTGGGTTGTTTATATTCACCAATATCATTACAATTTTGCTATAGAAAGCTTGAGTGGTCACCTTGCCTTATAATAATGAAAGTTTTAATTATCCCACATAATTTCAAATTAATAATATTTTTGTAGGAGTAAACTTGGACTTCAGAGTATCATTAGTAGGTGGGCACCCTGCGCCAGGGTAAAATTATGCCCAAATTAAGTATTGTGCTTGAATTTCATTCCATTTTGGAAATTTAACTTAACACCAAAGTGTATTATAAATGTTTCTATCCCACCTGCATATTAAGTTACATTTGTAGAAATAGAATTAGGCTTTCTCTGCCAGCATTGTGTGGGCACCCTGGGCCAGGATAGTTGAACTAGGGCCCAGGGTAAAATTATACCCAAATAATGTGTTCATTCAATTTTAGAGTTTTAACTTAACATTAAGCCATATTTCTATCTCGTATATAAATATATGCAATTGTTAAAATGATGAGGCCAGGGTTTGGGCACGTGCCCAGTCTTTTCATGACCTAGAGAGGCTCCTATTTGTCCTGCATCTCGGACAAGCAATTTTTGAAATGCCAGCATCGTATTCCAATTCAATGGTTATTTAAGTTATATAATGTAAAACTGTTTGGATATTTTTGTTTCAGATATTTGACAATGCTATGGTTCTGGCGGGTTTGACTGATGATGCTCGAAGCGCTCTGACTAGGATGAACGAGCTGTTGACTTTGGCATTGGAAAAATATTGAAATAGTTGTTAAGGAACACTTTTTTCTGCAGTTATTTTGAAAACAATAAAAAGAGATAACAAAAGATATAATTTCTCATCTTTAATATAATCTCAATTTTTTTTTTTATGTACACTACATCTGAACATTAACATTTTCTTTACATTGTGCTGCAGGATAGGTATAGTTGATCAATAAATAACAAATTCAACATAAAAGTTGAATTCATATTTTTTCCACCACATTATCGTCATTGAAGGAGTATTCAATAAATTATTTCATGAAAAGAAAAATTACAGATTTATTCTTTTGAAAAAAAGAAAAACAATGGAATGGCATGATTTCTGTTAAATCCTGTCACAATATAGTTTTCTTCACTTGAGAGCAGGAATAGTGTACACCATGCTCAATTTGTTGTTATGTCAAAATAGTCCATCTGACATAATAATCGGAATGCTAACTTTACAATAGAATAGAAAGTTTTTGCTAGAATCTAGAGAGGGAGAGGAGTTTGCATTCAGACCACAATACTTTATCACGATTATCTCTTCGTCTTAAGTTCGCGCAAAATTCAGTTTATTCACCTCCTTGATAAATCAGATACAAGATTGATCTACTTTTTTTTTTGACAACATCGTTTTAAGTAAAATTGACAGGAGCAGACGTTATGAACAATACAAAATGGTATTATTAAACACAGTTGCAAAACTAGTCTTCACAACCGAAGATGACAAAAGCAAAAATGTAAACGAATGTTAAACAAAACAAAACTCCTCTACATAAGCAAAAAATTGCATAGAGCCATATCACAAACTCGAACATATGACCCTCCTGCATTTGAAGACGAAAATAAAATAATTGAATTATGCTGTTTTTCTTTGATAAAAGCACTCCTAGACGTTGAAACATAACCAGTTAAAAAGAAAAAAATAAATTATCCGACTAACCATTTTGGGAAGAAAAACAAAAAACCAACCTATTTTACTGGGATAAACATTCGGTCATCAGAGCTACATAAAACAGGATCCAGGCATTTCCATATCAACAACAACAAAAAAGAAAGTAAACTTCTTTTAATTTGTCTTTTGATAAAGCAGTTCGATACGTTAAGGAGGGGAAGAAATATTTTTCCGTCAGATTATTATTTCGAAAAAAATTGCACGAGTTACATTCCACAGACTACAATTCAGAAAGTGTTATTAATAATACTATCGACTGATTGGTGCAGAGTAAATTTTTTTTTGTTTTCTCTTTTCGGCAGTTGGTCTAAAAGTTTGATCGGTCCTCACGTGTTATTAATAAATTCCACATTATTACTCACAAAAAAGCATGTCATGTCACACAATCATTTTTTTATATCTCAACATATACCTTGAAATATGATCTCTGAAGCCAGTCACACAAGCAAGAAAGAAGAACCTTAATGCAAAACAAAAGAACAAAAAACCATACACTACAACGAACAGATACACAAACAGATAAATAATAAAAATTCATCTGCAGTCATAACAACTGATATGTATTTACAAAATATAAGACAGTATCTGATGGGATTGGGGGTAGCAGAGTGGAGAGGGGGGGGGGAGAGGGAAGATAGAACTTCATATATATACATATATGTGCGGAAAGACAAAAACACGCATTGAAAGGCAATTAATTCAAATTTTTTTGTTGCTAAGTACGACTTCAAACTCCAGAGACACATTTCAAGTGCATTGGAGTAGGCAGACCTGCTTTTAACACCAAACAGGAAGTTCTTACATAGATGTGACAGGCAAAAAAAATGTATGGGGCGCTTTACTTTGTCGACAGGATCAAAGCCACAATCAGCCCATACAACCCCAACACTTCAGCAAAAATAAGGATCAAAATCATGCCGACGAATAGACGGGGTTGCTGGGCAGTTCCTCTTACGCCGGCATCACCCACAATTCCGATGGCAAAGCCGGCTGCCAATCCGCTCAATCCTACGCTCAGTCCAGCACCGAGGTGAGTAAATCCTCTATAACAACGGGAAAAACAAAGATGTCCGTTAGATATGTTTCCAGCATCCTATCCAAGCCTTATCCTATAATTAAGTCATAGATTCACCGCCAATGGTTACTAGGGAACTTGTGGATTCATCATACAGGGTGTTCCTGAAAGGTCTAGTCCAATTCTAGCCACATGCTGCGCATCAAATCAAGGCAAAGAGTCCATACAAACATTGGTCCGGAAATGCCTACTCATTTGCATACCTATAGCGATCGAGACAATACGCCTATGCATTTAGATAACTTCACTGTGTTATCTCAGAAGGGAAGAATTTCCGCACCCATGTTTATATGGGTTATTTGTTTTGATGCATAGCATTAAAATTCGACTGGACCTTTCAGAAATATTAAACTTTTGACTAAGCGTTTTAGGAACACCCTGAGTAAGTTTTGAAATGCTAGACTCGGCCTAAATGTCCAGAATTCGTCAATGTATTCATTAGATTGCAAGCCAAATGAATGGAAAGCAAATCAAGATTCTCATATTACAAAACAGAGCTTATTGAAAAAAAAAAGAATATATATGATTTTTATGGGTAAATGCATCATCGAGATAACTACAGATCAAACAAGCTATTCAGTTCATGTAGTAGTAATACAAGCATCTCAAATATCCTCAAACGTTAGCATAATTATCATCATCATTAACTATAATGCTTCAATGTCTAACATAGTCCAAGAAAATGTTTTTTTTTTAAACGAGTAATTGCATTTGAATCGAATCTGTTTTTCTCTAGCACAACAGGTTACAACTGGTTTGTTTACTAGAAAGTCCATAAAACTGGCTGACACGATCGCAAACCAATTCAAGGATCTAATGATCCGCATTCATCATTGACACATTAATGGTTAAAATACAAGGAAGCTCTGGCTCCTAAAAAGAATTAACTTTGATTTTTTTCTTTCTTCCTAAAGCATTTACACATTTTAAAATATCCAAGATTCACAAGTCTAGAACTTCTAAGGACACTTATGAAAAACCACTGACAATGAATGAGTACTTTAACGAGCAAGAAAGGTAAACCATTACATAACGAAGATAACTTTTAGAGGACGAGTCGACACAGCAATATATTTTACGGCTGCATTAAACACAGTCGACCCAATACCTCGGGCATAATTTATTATAGTTTATGAAAAAGCTATTTAGTGAAAATATCTTACTTGTAAAGAGTGTAATCTGGAGGTGGTCTGATCTCGTTAGCAATTAGCACAGCTACTACTAGACCGTAAATGGCGATGATACCGGCCATAATAACAGGAATTATAGACTTCATAATCAATTCGGGCCTCATCACCGACATCGCTGCAATACCCGTTCCGGATTTTGCAGTTCCATATGCAGCACCTAATGCTGTTGACATGAAATAAACCAAAATGTTAGCTACATTGTACCCAGCAAAAATCAAGGTCCAACTTGTTCAACAAATTTGGACCATAACTTCTCAATCTCAAACAATACATGAACCAAAATGTAACTTAAAAGGCCGCCTGACAAATTCAATTTTTTTGTGTGGCAAGTGGAGCTATTTGTGGATAACTGATGTCAGTTTTTTGTCAAACCAATGAAAGTGAAAACTGGTTGGACAAACCAGTTAGCTTGTAAAAGATTCATTGAAAACGAACACATTTCGGTGCCAAACGAACATTGGATCGAAAACATGTCGAATTCAGTGTAAATAGCTTGTTTCTCAGCGATTCATTGAAAATCACAAGAAGCTGACAGTCAGTTGTCCACAAATTGCTATACTTGTCATGCTAAAAATTGCATGTCAGGAGGCCTTTCAAACACGAAAACTGGCATACTGCATATGACAACATTATTTCTATGTTCATTCTCAATATTCTTGATAACTCACAATGAAATGTATTTTAGTTTGATATTAAAGAAAAATAAATCTTTCTTGCCCCAACCAGGGATGAAACCAGGAACCCTAACACTAGTAGGTAGGTAACACTAGTGCTCTACCATAGTGCAAATTTGATTTACAGATTTTTAAAATTAGCCGAGTTATTCAGTATCAATTAACAGATTACTTTAACAATTTGACATTATCAGAACACGTTAATTTTATAGTTAGCCAATGTGCAGAATGAAGCTGAAGCAAGTGGTTTGCTCTGCAGTGAAAACATTTTAAGACATATTTTCAGACTTTATTATTTCTATATTTGAAATTTTGTAATCATAGGAAATTACTTTTTGCATGTGATTTAGTAACGTTTATGCAGTTCATGTTGCATTTCTACTTTCTGAGAAGGAAGAAAATTTCATTGTTCAGAATGTACTCGGGATCAAAAATTATCAAGTGACTCTTAGGCAATGATAAATACAAGTAGTAGTTAAATAAGATAATGGACCACAATGACTCATTTTATCTTAATTTAAATGTATATCAAACCACGAGGAATGCGAATCTAAGTGGAAATAAAGCTCATCATGAATGAAAAAAAATATAATAGCTAACGATCAAATACATATTCAAGATAACTTACTAATTGCATAACAATAATTTATCTTAAACTAATAACATGAAAAAAATCTATTGTATCTTAACAAGTTGCGGCTAAGTGAAAAATAAATTTAATGGTGAATGTATTATTTTCGTTTCAAATTGATCATTACCGTTAAAAAATTAATCATATATTTTAACAATAAAACTAACTCAGGAGCAGAAAGTTAAAATTGATTAAGAATAAAAACTATCCGACCAACTCCAAGTTCTTTTGCAACACCTGGTTAGAACTTGAACTTAAGAATCACCATCAAGCCAATCATCAGCACAGTTCCTAAGGATATCAACCCTGAGTTAAGCTGATACAATACTAAAACCTCAGTTTGATTTTTGGGTATCCAAGTAATAACTGATTATTTTAAGTAGGTATTTGTCATTTTCTTCCCCAAATAGGTTACATTTTAATTTAATGTGAATTATACTATAAGCACAATTCTTAAGCATATCAATCCCAAGTTGAGTCGATACAGTGGCTGAATTTTATATGTAAGTATCCAAGATGTAACTTATTTTATGCTCCACAAGCTTTCACTTAACATCAGATTGAATGTATATTTTTTAAAACCCAAAATGTAATTAGAAGCATAATTTAAGAAAGACTACTTGCAAAATAGGCTTCTAATAAGGAAGACAAGTTGCACCATTTTTTATCAATGAACCAGAGATCACAATTAGCCAGATACTGTATTAGGTCGTCTTGTTATGACTGTTAGCTGGGAAATACATATATCATTCAAGTTAACAAAGCTTCAAAGATTTGAGTGATTAACATCAAACTAAATTGTGGAAGTAGACTCATCTCAGTTACATTTCAACCTAAGGTTAAGTTGAACATTCTCAATCAAGATTGTGTTGGATTAAAAATCACTTGTTTAACAATTGATCAATTTAAACCTTGGTTAATAAAAAAAAAAGCTTACAACATTAATTAGGTTAAAATGTACACTACATTTTGTGTAATTTTCGTCTTTTTTTTAAAACAACATAAGATAATGTACTTAATCTTGTGTACATTTGATACCACATCATTAAAAATTAACGTGTGTTTTTTTTTTAAGAAACAGTTTTACATATGTCCACAAAGTGAGATAATTATTTTGGTACTTTTCGATTAGACGTCCACCTCCCCAATGTTGTTACTTGCTTGTACTTGGTTATGGGTTTATGTTGCAGATTAGATTAGGAAAAAAACAAATCATACATTCAATAAGTTTTTTTTTCTCCCTAACTTAACCTACAAAATAAATTTATGACTAAGTAACCTATGACTAAGACAAGAGCGGTGGGGCGTCTAATCGAAAAGTGCCAAAATTTTATATTACCCCCTTATATGCTTTAAAATTAAAAATTCTCATTATTCGATCAGAATTTACATTAAATATGTTTTAAATCTACAACATGAGACAGTGCATTTAATTTGTATACATGAGCAAACAACCACCTGACTAAATGCTTTTTAAAAAAAAAAACAGCCTATTTTTTTTTACAGTAGAATAATGATCTTTTAACCCCCTTTATAAGCTTTATATTAAAAAATTACCTCTTTGTTAGAATGTACATTATATTGTAAATATTTTGTAAAAAACCTCCAGTGCATTTAATTCGTGTTGTACATGAACAAACAAGCACCTCATTAAATGAACGCACTTAAAAGTAAAAACAGTTTACAAGTTTTTACATATATCCAGAGTAGGCTACTCCTTTTATTACCTCCCTTATGAGGTTTATTCTCTAAATCCCCTACTACATTCCCTTATCCCTCCCTTCATGTTAGGCCTAGTGTTTGGAGATTTTGGACTCGTCATTTCACTACAATTTCACTGCAATGCTACTGCCACTACTCTTCGTACAGGACAAACTTACCACTGAAAACCATGGCGGCTGAAGCACCCATTACACCAAAAAATGGTGAATATACGGGAGATTGTTCAGGAAATCCGGACATGGTGAAGATTAATTTTTCAAACACTGTTACTAGCCCAAAGAAATTTGAGAATATGAAGAGAGCAAAACGCCCAACCAACGCCGATACCTCAACAAAATGGCCGGTTTTGACTGACTACGATGTGATTGATAAAAAAATAAAAAAGAAAAGAAATTGATATAACATCGCACGTGATTGGTCGAGATTAAGAGAAAAAGACCAATAATGACGTGGCTTTGTGAATCCGCTTTGATGTCGTAATATTTTTTAGTTAATTTTAAAATAAATTTGTATAATACTATATTAATTATTTCATTATATAAACTAATATTTTTTATTTAAAAAAAGATTGCAAAATGTATAAAAAACGTAAGAACAAAAAACGTTGCATTATGGGATGGCGTTTTTCTTCGCTCGATGTTGCCGTGCAGTGGCCGTGGTTTGTTATTTAAAAATGGCCATGTCGTAAACACGTGTCTATCAAATATCTTATAATTTATGGTCATTTTTGAAACGTAAAAGCCTGAAAAATGAAGTTTGGATATCAGGTGATATAATTTAACTAGTGTTTATTAAATATTTATGTTTTATAATTATAGTGATTGTTTAATTAATAACTTGGCTTCAATGTAGCTTGGCTTTATTTTACATTACATGTAAATATAAGATTATACAGTAGTTTATAACTTAAATATAAACTTAAACATCAATATAAATACATCATAAATATAAAGTTACTTATCATTTTATCAACTATAACTAAACATTAAGTGTACATGTAAATATAACATACATAAATATAAACGCAACTATCAAATTAAACTTCATTCCTTCATGTGGTGTGGTCGTGTTATTTCGTTGCAGTTTTCGAATTTACTGGGTTCTGTGTACAGCAAAGGAAACCTTTTATTTACTCCTGATGGAAATACAATTATCAGCTCTGTTGGCAACAAAATATCACTTTTCGACTTAAAAAAGTAAGTAGACTTGAAATCATTGTCATGGTCATTGTTTATGTCACGTTATATTTATACAGTAACTAAAAATAAATGAAAGAGTGTTACAATTTTTGTTGTTGTTTTTATAGCAATAAGTCAGAAACATTACCAATAGAATGCCGTTTCAATGTGACATGTCTTGCATTAGCGCCTGGTGGTCACATTATGTTGGCAGTGGATGAAGGCAAGTATACAATAAAATTATTATTAGACATAACCCTCTTCGTATGACTTGATATATAGTACAATGTGACAGTATCATTTGCATGCTTAACTAGGGTGACCAGATGTCCGTGAGTCTTGATAATAGACTGTCCCTGTTTTTTAATATTAACCAATAATACATAGACACAGTAATGTTATCGATTCATTTTATACTGGTTTTTAAGTTGTTTCTTTTTTTTTGTTACATGATACGCTGTATTTTTAGTGTATTCAATTTTTCTTTATTGAAATCTGGTTATACAAAGTTTGTATGTCAAATGAATTGATATCAACAAATTGATGTAGCAATATTTTAAAAATTATCGAGGTTTTTATCGATTGTTTTATTGATGTATTTGTGTCCCAGTTTTTGGTTTTTTAAATCTGCTTAACTAATTTCAATTAAATTGAAGAGTTGGGTGCAATAACGACGTAACTCAAAATATGTAGTTTTGAGAATAAGGCCAAAAACTTCTGGCACCTTCAAATTTAATATTAAAGAAATTCCTGTCAACTCTATATTCAAAGATGAAAAATGAACAGGTTTTGCAAAAAAAATAAAATATTAACTTTAGTTAATGGGCTTAAAGTTACAGGCGAATTTAAAAATTCGATTACATTGTTATTCCAAATATCGTGCTAAGTCGTAAATGCCTTTACATCGTTCTTCCAGAGAGCGGTAGTTTATTTTCATTTTTATTTACATCCCATAGGGATAATACAATAGTAGAAAAATGATACAAAAATAAATTGGTGAAAGAAGTATACAAAATGTGTAATAATTAGTATCTTTTCTATTGTTTTGGAGTGAAGCGAGCGAGTGAAACAACCAGGAAGTGAAGCGTCAAAAAAGGAAATGCCAAAACATTAGTGGTTCACAATAGGCGGGTTCCATATTTTTGCTCTAAAAAGGCTGAAAGTGCAAATTATATGCAACCCAATTCTGTTAGGCTATAGACTGGTCTAAAACGATTTAATTTATGCGTTTTAAGGAATAACTACGTAATTACCTTTATGCCGTTATTGCACCCAACTCCTCAATTGCATATTGACAAAAAACTCGAACCATATCATGTTGTCACGCAAAGAGGATGAGTTAACATCTGAATGTGCGATCAAGATTTGGCATTTATAGCTCATTGTTTCTGGTTGAATATTTTTTATTGAGAATTACTACAGTTATATTTTTTAAATGTTGAAATAAAACATCTGTCATGTTTAGTTTCTACAATGAAGAATTTTTATTCTGTGTTTTATAGAAGGAAACGCTCATCTTATAAGTCTTGTTAGTAGAACATTACTACATAAACTCAGGATAAATAAACCTGTGCATGATGTTAAATTTAGTCCTGATCGAAAGTAAGTAAAACTTAAGTAAGAGTTAAAATATATATATATATATATACGTATATGTTTTTTAAAGAACTATATGTATTCATACATATGAAGTCTAACCACTTTTTGGTTACCCTAGGTACGTGGCACTCACAAAAGACAGCAGTGTGTTTCTTTACCAGGCTCCTGGTTCTCAAGAAAAAGAGTTTAATCCTTTTGTTATGGCTCGGATATTCAAAGGTGCCTTTGATGATACCGTTTGCTTGGATTGGACGTCCGATTCGAGGTAAAACCTTTTTACATTTGTTAGTTTCAAATGGATTTTCAAATTTATTATTGGCTAAATACTTGTATTCATTAAGTTGTTAAATCATTATTTAATACAGTAGTTATGCTTTGTGTTTATAGAGTTTTGGCTGTTGGCTCTAAGGACATGATCACTAGGATATATGGTGTCGATAAGTTTGAAAACTTGTGGGTGTACAGCTTGGGTGGCCATTCTGATAGTATCGTTGGATGTTTCTTCGAGAAAGATTCCCTTGATGTATCCTTTCACTTTATTCATGTGACTTATTTTTAAAAGTATTTCTACATTACAGGTATAGTGGTAAAACATGTGTATTTATATTTTATCTGCAATGTATAAAATCCAGGCTTCTATCTAATAGAATGCCTGGTTTAGGCAATGTATGAAATTAGCATTAGAATAGTTATGTTAAGCAGAAATTTAAGTTAGGTTTAAATTTTACCCAATATTTGGACTTTCCATAAAGTGTAAAAAAATCATTGGGTTTGGTTGTTGGATTTTGTACTTGTGTGACGAAATTTGGCAAAATAATGTTTAAAATTGAATTGAGTAAAATTTTTGATTTTGGTTGTGCTTAAATAATGATTTTCAAACCGGCTAGGTAACTATGCACCAACCAACTTGTGAGTTTGTTCACTATTCCTTAATTCGAGCAGTTATACACTATAAGCAGAAATGGGCAACTCTGTGTCTGGCACTGCAGTATTGAGTTAAAAGATTTAGTTCCGTGGAAAGCTAAGGATGAACCAGCATCGGATGATACTGAAGACAAAGGTGACTTTGAACAGGAGGACGATGACCAAGAAGCAAAAGTAGTTGGTAAGCTCTTTTTTTTTTAACACTTTGCATTCTTATACTCTTATTTTTTATTAGTATTTTGTTAACTAACATGCTATTTATATGTTTTGTAGTAGCTACCACAGAGAGTGAAAATGACAACACAAAACTCCAATACACAAAGTTTGCCAGACATTACGTCAGTGATCTGGCTCGTCAGTCCGGTCCAGTAAACCTAACAGCGGCCACATTTCACAGAGATACCCGCATCTTAGTGTCAGGATTTTCAAACGGTGCTTTCTTCTTGCACGAAATGCCCGATTACAATCTTATTCATTCGCTAAGGTTAGTAATCGCTGTGTTCGCTTATTGTTTTGTTTTGTTTTTAAATGTGACATTTTGTGTGGATGTTTTTTGTAATTACAGAATTGATAAGTTATTATTTTGTCTTTTATAGTTTAGGAGAGCACTCAATATCTTCGATTGCATTTAATGCTTCGGGCGATTGGATTGCATTGGGAAGCCAAGCTGCTGGTCAGTTAGTGGTTTGGGAGTGGCAGAGTGAATCGTACATCATGAAACAGCAAGGCCATTTTCACAATATGAACATTTTGGCCTATTCTCCCGATAGCCAGTACATTGCTACTGGTGGCGATGATTCCAAGGTAGGAAAGAAACTTTATTATTACACACTTTATATTAGCTTCACTGGTGAGTGAGCATGCCGGTCTGTAAAGGTGCGAGTCAACATACGTATAGTGTTACTACATGTGGTGACAAATTTTTTCGATTTCAAAATACGTCTTCAGATTGGTTTCGATTGTGAGTAAGGTGTGTGTTGAGACTTAGGGTGACATCTGGTGAGACAAATGTTGATTTCAAAATATGTTTCCTATACAGGGTGATTCAGATAACTATTCCTAATTTTAAGAAGTGATAAAGTGCATGCAATATAATATTTTTCATTTATAAACTATAGTTCAGAAATGCTTCTGCAACGAGATACAACGAAGTTTTTGATGACGTATTGGTAATACATTGGTTATACTCGCGTAAATACTCCAGTTATACATTGGTTATACTCGCTAATGAACTAACATATTACATTCTCATTGAGAATATATGGCATCTTCTTTTCCGTAATTTTGTAGTAACTCGTTGCGGAATTATTTTCGGACTATTGTTCATTAATAAAAGATGTTTCATGCTATGCCCTTCATAACCTCTAGAATAGTTATTCTGATTCACCCTGTGTATATTATAAATAGGCTTAGGCATAAGAAATTTTGTAAATGTTTGAAAATTTGCTAATGCCAAATGTTTCAATTATTTGCCAAATTTGAGAAACCTGGATCTATCAATTTGAATATTTGATAAATTTTGTCAATTTTTGTAAGCTTATATTATGAAGGGAAAAAAAAGCCAAACTGTATTTCGTAAATCTTGTAAATTATCTTACGACTGATGTCACATGGAAGTTGGGGTACATACTATTAAAACTTCTTTCTTCCTTTTCCCAATAGTGTAAACTTGCAAAAGAATTTTTTCTCTCGAAAATGAATACCAAAAAATATGGCACAAAATCCATTTATTTGTCGCATATTGACAAAATCTATGGAACTCACATACATTGGAGTGCTCCTCTCGATCTGTTCTGATATATAGGGCGAATCTGAATGGTCTGTACAAAATGGGGGAATAAGTTCTAGAGATCTATACAAGCGGAAAATGTTATATGAGATGGGGTAGTTGGTGCAGTCCTTAACTTCGAATCGTCGTAACTGCAGAAGCAAGCGTTTCCGACCCCATGTTCATAGGACATTTTCTGCTTGTTTAGGTACCTAGAACTCATTTCCAAAGCTTGTACAGGCCATTCAGATTCACCCTGTATAGTGTTTTGTATTAAATAGTAGAGCGACGGCTTGTTTGGGTTTGACCTGCAGGCTTCTACCCTTGGTCAGAGGGTCCTCTTTGCCACTGGTTCAAAACAGCTTTTTAATGATTGTTCTACAAGAATGAATGGCAATAGATTTGCCGTCAGTTTTTATTTTTCATTTTTCACTGTAAACAAGGCTTACAATTAATATAGGTTATTAGTTTAGTTAACTAGTAAGTAGGCCCAGTGGAATTTTTAGGGTTGGGTAGAGGGGACAAAGCCCCCTCCAAGAACTCAATGCCTAAAATTTAATACATTTTTGTATTTTTATACAACGTGCATTATTATAAATAGGTATCCTATTAAAAATAGGTGTTCTTAAGTGATATTGTAATTAATTTCCATACATGCAAAATAATGCTGAGCCCTCCACCTCACCCAAATCCTAGGTCTGGCGTCGACAACCTACCACACACGTGCCGAACGATTTTCAATGGTACGCTGAGCGAATTGAAATACAGTAAATTATACTTGCGGTTTTCATTAAAGCGCCCCAAAAAAGGCAAAAACTTAATAAACGCTTGATGAATTTGTTTGTTGTTAAAAATAAAGGTTTTATTTTGGCATAATGAGTGATTAGCAACATTACTTTGGCACGCCACCATTAAAAGGTTGCCGATCCTTGTCTTGCCTCCTCCAAACCGAATTTCTGGTTACTACCCTGAGTGAGTTTGCCATTTCGATGGCTTGTGTTCAGAATTTAAGTTTTTTAATAAGGTTTCTAGTCACGTCCTGATACCCAAAATCCAGTAGGTGGATTTTGTAGGTGGACCCAGTTAGTGCACCCCCTCATTTTGGTATCCCAGGTCAGTGTTTCACCACTCGCCTCACTGTGTTTATGGCCCTGAAAGCTCTCCAAGTTTAAACATTGCAGAGATCATAGTACTGAACCTAACGTTGATTAGGTCTTTACTTTCCACTCGAATGGCAATCGTTTTTCACAATGCTACGTATTTTTTTTTTGTTGGTCATTTGATTTACGTTGCATATGGATTCATTTTTTTCATTATAGGTGAAGTTGTGGAATACTGATTCTGGCTTTTGTTTTGTAACGTTTACGGAGCACCAAGCCAGTGTCACCGGCATTGTTTTTAGCAACAACGGAAAATTCTTAGTTTCTTCGTCACTGGATGGAACTGTACGTGCATTTGATCTTCTTAGGTGAGTCTGCTTTATATATTGTATGCAGTCTATGGCTTGTCAAAAGATTGATTAAGAAGTAATATTAATTTGAAACATTATATTATAGGTATCGTAATTTTCGGACATTTGCTTCACCAAGACCCTCTCAGTTTTCATGCATTGCCCTGGATAGTAGCTCAGAAATAGTTTGTGCTGGAGCACAAGATACATTTGAAATATTCGTTTGGTCTGTTAAAAATGGCAGATTGCTGGAGGTACATACATTTTTCAGCTACTAATTATAGTTATTTATTATTGTTTTTATGTTTTTTTTTGCTTGTTGTAATCATGATTACGTTTATTATCATAGGTGTTGAGTGGCCACGAAGCACCAGTCAGTTCCTTATCCTTTAGTTCTTGCAATTCATTGCTTGCTAGTTCATCCTGGGATAAAACAGTGCGGCTGTGGGATATTTTTGAAAGTAAAGGCCACAGAGAAATTATTACTACATCTTCTGATGGTAAAGATTTCATTACTTTTGTTAAATTTTACATGTGCTTTACACAAATGATTCTAGAATAGGAGTAATGGCTAACTATATATGTAACTTGTTTTAGCACTGGTTGTTGCATTCAGACCTGATGGCAAGGAGATAGCTGTGGCAACGCTAGATGCTGCTATTACGTTTTTCCAAGTTCCTAACGCCGTGCAGATGGGAAGCATTGAAGGTCGTAATGACTTAGGAAGTGGACGTAAAGATACAGATTTGGTCACGGCCAAGAAGGTCTTGCAAGGAAAGTAAGTTTCTATCTTGTTATTATGTATGAAATCCTGCATTAGCATTTAAAGCACAGGTTGCAAAATTTAAATTTGGAATATTTGGGACTTGTATAGCTTGAGATAAGTGATTTTTTTTACAGATTAATAAAGTTATTGTGGGAAGTTCTTTTATCATTGAAAATATTTTTGTTGAAAATTTTTTGGCAAAATTTGATTAAATGATTTGAAAAATTGAATTGTATGTACAATACTTTTGATTTCTTTTTATAAAACATAAAAAAATTAAAAACTGGACATGTTTTGCATCAAGCAACTGCTGAGGATGGAGCTTAGTGTTCTGAAATATGTCTAGTTTTCGATTTTTATATTATATAAGAAATAAATGACCAAAAATCAAAAGTATTGTACATACAATTCAATTTTTCAAACCATTTAATAAAGTAAATCGTACGTTTGAAAACAAAGTTGCTTCTATTCCCTGAAAAAAATTGTTACACATTGATCTCTCCGTGCTCATGATAGGCTTATGGTGCTTAAAAAATGTTTGAATAATTTTTTTGATTTGAATGAATTTAACATATTAAACCTGATTTTGATGTATTTTATTAAATAGATGTTTTACCACACTTTGTTACTCGGCTGACGGCACTAGTATTTTGGCTGGAGGGCAGTCAAAAAATATATGCATTTATAATGTGAGTGAGCAACTACTCATAAGAAAATTTCAGATAACGAAAAATTATTCTCTGGATGGAATGCATGTAAGTAATGTTTAAAAATTTTTTATCCAAAAATATATTTTTTATTTATTGGTAAAAAAGTTAAATTAACATAAGCATCTGAAATTGTTATTGTTGAATTCGTTTTTATAGGAATTTGTTGATCGTCGGAAGATGACCAAATATGGCCATCGTGATCTGATTGAAGAACGAGATGAAGGAGACGATGTGGCGTTACGATTACCGGGTGTTAGAAAAGGAGATATGGCTTCTAGAGCATTTAAGCCTGAAGTTCGTGTTTCCTCTGTTGCATTTTCTCCCACAGGTAACAATAGTTTCAAATCAAATTTCAACCACAGAGGCTACGTATCAGAACTGAGCAAAAAACCCATATAAACATAGGTCTGGAAATTCTTTTCTTCTGAGATAATGCAAGGTGAAATCATGTAAATGCATAGGCCCGTGGTCTCATAATCATTGTAGATATACAAATAAATGTATTTCTGGACTCGTGTTTATATGGACTTTTTGCTTGTTTAAATGCATAGCATCTATGGTTAAAATTTTACTAAAACCTTTCAGGAACGCTGTATATTGACCGTATAATATTATAATTGTAGGATTTTTAAGATTTTATTTATTTATTTATTTTTTGATTTGTATTATTCAGGAAGAATGTGGGCAGCAACAACTACTGAAGGTTTACTAGTATACAGTTTAGACTTTAAATTTGTATTTGATCCGATGGACTTGGAAGTGTCTGTAACTCCATCAAGTATACGCAAAACGCTCCTGGAAAAAGATTATGAATCGGCCGTAATGCAGGCATTTAAGCTCAATGAAAGAAGTCTTATACAAGAAGTATTGGAAGCTGTTCCCATCGATAACAGTAAGTTAATTAAAATAAATTAACAGTAAGAATTAGCAATGCAAAAATAAATTACTTTTATTTTCAAAAGAAAATTACATTGTGCATGTTCTAAAGTTTAAGTTGTATTTTATAGTTGACCTGATCAGCAAGAATTTGCCACCAAAATATATGGAATTGCTATTGAAGTTTTTGGGTGTCCAATTGGAGAGTACGCGGCATTTGGAATTTTACTTGCTCTGGATTCAGTCACTATTGATGTCGAATGGTCAGCGTTTGCAGTTAAACTCAATGGACACAAAAGCTTTGCTACAACTGCTGCATAAGAGTCTTCAACAGAAGTACAAAGATCTCAGGATGGTGTAAGTGTAGCATATTAAAATTACACGAAAGTTGAAACGTGTAATTATGTGTAATGCTTTCTTTTTTTTGTAGATGTGAACATAATACATATAGCATGGCATACATTTTGGCTTTGGGAGAACAAAACAAACGAAAAGTTTCATTGGAGGAAGAAGAAGAAGAAGATGGTGAAGATGACGACAATGATGAAAATAATGATGAAAATGATAATGAAAATATGACATGATTTTAATTTTGACAATAAAGTTGCAGCCTTTCAGTAATTATTGTTTGATCACCGAATATCTTCATACAAATTTTTTAGTACAAATTGACTAATTTTGAATAGGTGAAAATTTAACCTGGAAAAACCTTGCTCCGGGAGTGAAGAACTTTACCAGGAGCGACTTGACGAGTGACGAACTGTTTACACATCTAGAGAGCTGTGTAAACAGTTCATTTGTCTTGTTGCTTAATTTTTTCTTTTTTAAACTGACGAAGTCTCTCAGTTAAAAGCGAAACATTGTGGAGGTGTGAAAAAGTCTACCTGGTCAGTAAGATAAAAAAAAAAACCTTTTTTTTACTGTTTCATTATATGGGTCACGTTCACTTTGTACGCTTTTTGTGTGAAAACCATCTAAAGACAGTTGTCAACTCTTGTGACTCGCACGTTATCGACTATCTTTGGATGGTTTTCGCGCTGCAAGTACAAAGTGAACGCAGCTATGGAGTTATGCTTTTAAGTGAATAAATTGTTTTATAGCGTTTTTAATTAAATTTATTAATTTTTATTTTATATCTTAACGGTTAACTGTAACGTATTGTTAATTGGTTCATGAACTGACCATGTCGAACAACATTTGTTTGAATTTACTAGTTCATTTCTTGTTTGAATTTCCCGGGGAAAAAATACAGCTGGTACTTGGGTATAAGAAGCTATTTGATTGGGCAACATTATCACGTGACACAAAGCAGCCATTGCCATTCACATCGTTGGTGTGGTTGTCTGCTGCCTATGATGGCTGAATGAGTGTTACAACACGTGTTGAAGGTGAACCCAAGGTAAACTTTTTGTTTGGAAAATCAATATGAATGTGAACTGTTGTCTTCGATTAATATGCTGGAAGATGAAGTACAGGTTAAGCATTAGAAAACTCCATATTGGTGGTGCGTATTTTCAACGTCAAGAAACTGTGATGAACGTGTTTGATCGGAAAGCTAAATTGATGCAACGGGAACGAGCTTTGGAGCTCCCTGATCAGCATGTGTACAATTATCTGAAAGATGAAATTGGCTATAGGGTAGCTGACAGAGTTTTTGACGTAAAGAGAAAGTTTGGTGTAGCTGTGGATCTTGGTTGTGGACTCGGTCACATGAGCTGCAATTTAGATACAGAGGCAGTGGACACTCTTTATCAATGTGACATGTCAGTTAAATATCTGCAAAAGAGCAAAACGCCGGAAAACGTCAAATGCTTCAAGCTAGCCGTAGATGAAGAGTTTCTTCCTTTTGCCGAAAACAGTCTAGATTTGGTCGCGTCGAACTTGTCTTTGCACTGGGTGAATGACTTGCCTGGATGTTTGAAGCAAATTAACAAGGCATTGAAAAATGATGGTGTGTTTATAGGCTCGCTGTTTGGTGGCGACTCCTTGTTCGAGCTGCGATGTTCGTTGCAGTTAGCAGAACTTGAACGTGAAGGCGGGTTCGCTCCACACGTATCACCATTTACGGACGTTCGTGATCTTGGAAACCTTCTCACCCGCACAGGGTTTTGCATGATCACTCTCGACATTGATGAAATTAAAGTGAACTATCCCTCCATGATGGAGCTGATGATGGACTTGAAAGGAATGGGTGAGAACAATTGTTCATGGAATCGAAAAGTGCGGCTGAATCGAGACACGATGAAAGCCGCGAGTGCAATTTACAGAACAAATTACGGTAATGAAGACGGAACGGTACCAGCAACGTTTCAGATTCTTTACTTGATAGGATGGAAACCTGATCCAACACAACCCCAGTCGGCACCTCGTGGTTCTGGAACCGTGTCATTGAAAGATTTGTATAAACTTGATCAGCTTGATAAAGAGAAAAAGTGATGAAACACTTACAGTAACCCAAAATGCTTTAAGCAGAACTTGTAGACATTATTTTTTTTAGTCATTATGAAGGTATGTTGTGAGAATTTCAGTACATTTTTTAGTAACATTTTAGATGTTAAGTGTTTATTATCATTTCATTAATTTTTCTACTTTTGTTCCTTTTTTTCATTTTTAGTATTGGAGCCGAAATAAAATTTAGTGTTCGATGATACTGTTTATTTTGCATAAGCTACATCATTTTGTAATTATAGAGTATACACCTGCTTGCTGACAAGTTCAGGATACACCAGTAAGTACTGTAACCTAAAAGTTGGTCATTTATGTATTGTCAATAATGTCGAACTTTAATTGGTGATCTAAAAGCTACACACAACGTAGTTAAAGCTATATGGAAGTATCTTCAATTGTAAGTATTTGTTTAGGTATTAATTCTTAGGACTATTGGCTACTGGCGTGCACAAAATTTGCCATGTGTCAAGTATCAGGCATTCATTACCCTAGGCTTACATGTTTTTTTTTTGGGGGGGGGGGAAGGGGAGATTAAAATGTTCATTTCTGACACGTTTTTAGTTGGGAACATCAATAAAAACTAGTCCAACAAAAAAATTAATTTGTTTGTTGTTCTTACACAAGTGGAAACTGAATCAATTGTAGACAGAACTTTCATTTTGAGTAAGTAAGTTTCACAGAAATCAGTTCATTAATCTCGTAATTGTCGAGCCGGGATTTTGTTTACTGAACTGTTTCAGAACATTTTTTGTAATAACAGAAGTGCAAAATAATGTTCCCAAATGAAAACATTTCTTTGGTAACATTTTGCTTATAAAAAAACAAACAATGTAATAGACGTCAAGTACCAGACACATGGCAGAATGTTTACACCAGTGGTCTCTAAAGTGAGGTGCGTGAAGCTATCTGTGGTGGTGGCAATAAGAGATTTCTTATACGCTTGTTACAGAAAGTTTATTTCTCAAACTCTTGTTACAGAGATTTGTTATAAACTAGTCACTTATAAATATTTGTTATAAACTAGTCACTTATAAATTGTTACGTATATCAGGGGGTGCGTGTCTTTTGGTCCTACTAACATAGGGTTGCGCATTAAAAAATGTTTGGAGACCACTGTTCTATGTGACAGTATTCAATGGTCTTAGGTTGACTTTTTATTGCCAAAACAATTAGAATTGAAGGGGTTTGGGCAGCATAATGGTAAGCCACACTTTTCAATACATGACATTTTTTCATCAAACTGTTCCTCAGTACAGTTTCTAGCTTGTTACTTCACCACTTCCTAAATTTTACAGAAAATGGTAGCATAATATAGAGAATCACCTTTTTGCTCAGTATGGTACTCTATAGAGTTTCTCACCAGAAAGAATGGTCTAAACCAGTGCTACTCAAACTTTTTTGTCTGGCGGACCGGTAATTTTTTCCACTGACACTTGGGGACCGGCGAAAGGGGGGGGGGCATTTTACACTCTTTTCCGACAGTTTATTTTGTATGCAAGTACAGTAAATTAAGGACTCTCTTCATTAAATTAAAATAACTTGTATAATATAAAATTTAAAGAATCATGTGAAAGGTCAAATGAAAATTACAGTACCACTTTTTTTTTCAGAACTTTACATTACAAGTTGTGGGCAAAAACTATAATACAATATTTAACATGACATATGAGCTTGCTTGATTATTTATATTTTATCAATCTATGGTGTGGTGTTATTGTGGACAGTGCCACAAGTGATGGACCATGAACAACCACACAAATACGATGTTTCTTCTTCCAGTCATGATATTAGATAAACTAGCTTTGCAAATACACTTAGAGGCAACTGGTAAAAGCATTTTCAGTGCAATTTCATAAAGCTCTGGGAATTGTGTTTTCAGTCTGATCCAGAAAGAAGCAAGTAAAGTTGCTTTAAAAATACTTTTAATTTTTCATTACCATTAGCAGCTAAGTCGCGGACCGGCTCTTGCCGGCCCACGGACCTTTACCGGTCCGCGGACCGGCATTTGAGTAGCACTGGTCTAAACAATTTAAACGATCTGGCTTACCATTATGCTACCCAAAGCCCTTCAATTGAAAAAAATCGCATAATGTAGCTTGGCTTCAACTTTGATATGTACGACTTTTGGATCGTTTGTTACAACCTCAACGTAAATTATATTTTTTGAGCAATTTATCCATACATGCTGAACTCAACAAGAGCAGCAGTACAAACGATTTTTAGAGCGATTCGACATTCCGTCTCAATCTGGTTGAAGTGCAATTCTAAAGCTAAAATATTGATGAGTGAAGTGCCATTTTTTTTTAAAACTTTTTACAGTTTTGGAAGATTTCCATATCTTACTGTTAGTAAGACAAGATTTATAATATTTTTTGTGAAATAGCCCTATAATGATACATTAATGAGTGAATGTTGGTCATTTTGGTAATGTTCATACTGTTACATGAGGGATTACTGTACATTGTAACATTACAAAGGTACAAAATAGAATAGTGCAGCTTCTGCTACTGGCTGTGTTGAAACTGCCAATTTATACAAGTACTGATAAAGTTATACAGTAATCGTTGCAGTTCTAGAGGTGTTTTATAACAGTTTATATCTATTTGGTTTATAATTCCATTATCAAAAATTTTCTTTGTGGAAGTAAAACTTTGTACTGTCTTCGCCTGGTTTGGAATGCACTTTACACTTCTGGGAAAGCTCTAACGCCAGTTCTTTGGGACCGCAATAAAACATGCCGATTTTCCGACTGCAAAGAAACTCTTGTTACTTGTAATAACTGACAACAAAAAGTTTTTGTTTTGTTCTGAAAATGGCAATTTTTTACCCATCAAAAGTTGTTGCTATTTTAGAAAATACTTGATCCCAATTAGGTCGCCCGAAATTTGTTTTCTGTCTAAATCCTGTAATGATATCTACATCGTCATGTTCGTGACTAAAAATTTCCCAAACCTGGAACAAGACATAGATTTTATGGAAATCATTAATAACAGACATGTTTCGAAACATGTCTGTTGAGTTAGAAAATCTTTTCTCAATCATACATGTTGAAGTTGAGTTAGAAAATCTTTTTTAAATCAAACATTGACCTTATCCATGTTCCATCCTCTGGTAAGATAAATATGATATTCGACCATGCTGCCCTTCCCAGCCATGTGAAGCGTTGTTTCTAATTGTCTCAAAAAATTTGCAAACCATTCAAATGCTTGTGGTTTAGAGCAGAGCCAGAAAAAATGCACATTCTCAATGTAATTTTCTTGCTTCCGAGTTCTGTTGAGAACATTAATATTGTTGTTAATGGTTCACTAAAACGACATACGGTATATGTTGTTAATCTCTTACAGCAGTGATTTGAGCACAGAAACAAATGGTGTCACTCCAATGCCAGCTCCAATTAGAATAACTTTTCTGTAAAAAAATATTTGTTCGCTTGGTGAACCATATGGACCGTCTACTGCCACCCTGCAAGTTGGAAAAGTTCATCAATTTTGTCAAATGTAATGATACTGCATGTAATGAGAAATTCTGATTTATTTGACTTGCCTTGGAAAGCGATTTAATCCAGGTGTTGTAGCTGAAAATCGATTAATGAATTTTTCTGTCCAGTCACCAGCTCGCCGTATGTGAATGCTAAAGTATGGTTCTGATGGAGACTGAAAGACAATTTTTGTATTGACACTTGGAAAAGTTATACCGACTAGAATCGTTATTAGAATACTCACTGAAGTTAATGTGAATGGATGCCATTCAAGTTTTGAAATGATCGGACAGTGAAGATATATGTATTGACCGGTATTGAATGAAAAATTACTTTTCAATAACCGTAATTCAAGAACGGAGGCTGGATGTTGAATAATCTGCAAAAGAAATTCACTTTTAAGTCGTATGACACTTAGGCTCATTTCAACACTATGATACTGCCACTCAATTACATTTATAATTATACAGTATGTGAGTTGGACACAGCAATTGTGCAATAATTCATAATAATTTGCACTGCGATGAATACTTTGACATACAGTATGTTATATCTCAACGTTATAAATAATCTTGATTTTTATACAGTATTTGATATGGAAACAATCCTAACCTTAACAATGGTGACAGTTTCCCAGTTTCTAAAGAAACGTATGCATCGTTCAATTATGTAGAGGATTATTGGCAATATTATCCATTTCCATGTCTATCTTGAAGCATAAGCATTTTCATAGATATCAATGTTTACTTTTAAAAATTTGAATCAATGAATTTGTAAATTGATTACTGATACCTGCGGATAGTGTCCTGAAAAGTATGGCATTTTACAAGGTTTTGATTCTCCCCATTCGTCAGGTGTGTGAGCACATGTTAACGGATTGTTTTCATTGAGATTCACTTGGAGTCTTATTACCCCTCTAAAGAAATTACCAAAAAAGTGGTTTTGTATTAACAGATTTTGATGAGTACAAGATACTTGTTGAAATGCATTCTTGAATTCATTGTACAGCGGGTCCCTAAGTATCTGGGTTTCAACCAACCGTGGATAAAAAATAATCGACATATTGAAAGAGAAAAATCGATATTTCAAGCAAGTTTCTGAAGCAAAATATGAATTTGCCCTGCACAGAGCATTATGCTGAATCTATGCGAATGAAGTGATATAGGGGCATACCCTGCTGTTGTAGCCTCTCGTCTTTAGTTACCGTACTATGCACAGTACATCTCTGCTGAGCATATACAAACTTTTTGGTGTCTTTATTCCCTCCTAAACAATACAGTATAACAACTATTTACATTGTAGAGATTATTTAAATTATACAAAAAGACGTGTGCAGTTCATATAAAAATACTACGACATTTAATAAAAGTGACTTGAACATTGAGCATTTGCTGATTTTGGCTGTCACAGGGAGTCCTGGAACCAATCGCCCACAGATACCGATGGCCCACTGTATATTTGAGCCACCTGAAGCCAAAGGGAACTAATCAATATTTTTCATATTTTCAGGAAATTGAGAAAAAGAATCGAATTAAGCATTAGAACCTATGCTGAACCATAAGCTATTTTTACATTACGTGACTTTCACGTGAACAATGGATGTTAGTTCTCACTGTGAACGAAATTTACAGTGAGTGTATGTTATGTTAGACCAATAATAACGAAACATGAAAATTTGTAGTTAGTTCCCTTTGGCTTCAGACGGCTCATTTCAGATTTTGGGTTCTCTTTAGGCATTATGAGATTAAAGGGAGATCAAGTTTGTAAAGGAGGATGATGATAATAATAATAATAATAATAATAATAATAATAGATTTGACTCAACTGAATTCCATGAATTAACATCAGTATGAAGAATAGTCCGAATAGATGATGCGAAAACCAAAATACTTCATAATATAAGTGGCTAAAAAAGTATGCATTATTTTTCTAAAAGAGAACAATCAATGGTGTTACTATCATGTTGTGTATAGTTACCGCAAAATGGGAGTGGAACTTGTCATTAGTACAACAAGAATCATGAACATCAGTAATCCAGTTATGCCAGGAACAGTTTTTAGTGTGTGATAGATGACACCCTGGAAAGTAGTGGCAAAACACCATGTGAAACGGTTGTTTTATTTTGTTTGATAATGTGGTGCGGATGAGAACTTGTATTATAGGCTATTTTTAAATGGTACATTAACATTATTGGTTTAAGCAGAGGCGGTCAATTTTTTTAGGTGTTGCAAAATCTCCGGATGGCACCCATTTCCTTTTACACTTTACTTTTTATAATTATTAAATAAGTTTTTCTGATTGACTTGGGCAAATGAAACTGTTTTAAAAGTTAAAATTTTGGTTTTACGTTACCAAATCTCTCTTAAAAATGGACACAGTTTGAATTTTTTTTTACACTGGTGCACTGATCATTTTGGCGCCCAGTTTGGTCACATTGCTCGAATCACCCTAGGGCTGGATCTGGATTTAAGTGGATATACAATTATTATGCAAGTAATTTTTGTATAATAAACAGTTTTTGGAATATGATGGAGAAAAACAAATGACTCCTATTCAATACAGTGATGCAAAAATAAGGGTTCTTTGCTTGGGTTTTCTCTTATAAGGATACATTATCACAAAAAAATAAATTTTTCACATTTGACAAGTAGTATCTATTATTGCATATTGATTGCGATTTAGTGTTCTTTATTACATCTTATTCCAGGTGATCTTTTTTTTTTGCATATTGAATGGCAATTCATTGGCTACTTTTACGTTTAATTTTACAGGGTGAGTCCTTTGCTAGGAAATCGTGCAAAGTTATTGAACAATGTTTGGGTTTTCTAGTGAAAACATGACCTTATAGATCTAGTTGATCATTTTGCTTTGTTTACATAAATGCAATAATGATCCAAGGTGTGATTATTGCTTTGGGATGCAGGATACTACTTGCTTTAGATAAAAATTTAATATCTTGAATAGTGAATGATTGAAAAACTTACATGGTTTACAGAATTAACTGGATTCAAGTTGCTATCATTTGAATTCGTTGGAACATTTGTCAAGATTGATGTCAGGGGATCATGACTATAATGACTGCTGTACAACAACTCAAAGTTGCTGCAATGAGCATACACATGTATGACTATATGAAAAAGAAAGACCTTTTTACACCATTTATAACATAGACCATAGTTTATTTGAGTTTCTTTTATCATACTTGAGAAAGAGAAAATTGCCATGGCAAATTTACGATGATAGTATTGGTTTTTCCATAGTTGATAACTTACTTTATAACTACACTATAAAAGATAAAATTCAATTGTATTACTCTAGTAATTGTGATAGTAATATGCAGTCCAGCTAGTCTTCTACAACAAGCTACTCATACAGATTTCACACAATCCCAACCCTACTATTGCCCATCCTCACCCCATTTTAAAAGTCACAATCGTACAAGGTTTCAATAAATGCATATTACTAACTGCTAGGGTTGTGTAGCTAAGTCAGAAGAAGGAATAAAATATTGATGAACCGGCCTGTCCTTAGGGGGAAGCAAATGGGGTGGTGGTGACCACTCAGGGCCCCACACTTGTGAGGAAGGCCCCACGAATTCCGTGATTCCCAGCACATGTGTGAGCTTCGCAGGTCAATAGATTATTAATGTATTTTTTGGAAAATACAGTGACAAAACATTTTTCATTCCAAAATTGGAATACTTTCAGGGCCCCAGAGTGACTGAGTTGTTCTGGGCCAACCTCCTAGGGACGACATTGTTGATAAGGAACCCATGTCCAGAAACGCACTTTTCCCTGTGATACAGCACTCCAACACATGATTCATTGTCTGAACACCTCATGTCATGTTGGTGCAAAACAGTCATAACAGATCGTCATGCATTTTCATAGAAGATGTATCAGAACATGCATCACAGATGCAGGCAGAGCCTTGCACAAAGCCTTTTTTAGCCTGTCTTAGCTCGTTCGGCGAGTTGAGTGCATTTATGGGCTGAGCTCATATATGGGCCAGCTCCAGCCCGGCGGGCCAGCATTTACCCAGCAGTTCATCCTATGCGATACCATGGGATGAACTGACAGGTTACGTTTTTTAAGTGGTAACGTCTATGGGTGCGACTCAGCGCAAGGATGGAACGGAAGTAAATCACAAATCGCTAACTGGCTACAGTTGTATGTGGTACGCTATGACGTCATGGGTACAATGTTTAGGAGGGTCATTTAAAAAGGGGCTAGTTGACATTGGTTAATCTTTTTTGCTCACATCGGATGGAAAGAGAAAAATGATATGACCTTTTAATAGAGGTCATATCATGCATTGCTCTAATTATTAGAAATTCACTTCCACTGTGTGGTCCTTAGCACATACTCTTTTTTTGTATTACATTTTGTCGTGTCCAACATTGTTTCTCTTATATTCTGTCGTGTCCTATACCTTTGCGATAGCACGGGATGAACTGACGGGCAGAAGCTGAAGCAGTCCACTAGGCTGAAACTACTCACCGGGCTGAAGCTGACTCTCCGGGCTGGAGCTGGCCTGCGAACTCAGCCTGCCGAACGAGCTGAGACAAACTGAAAAAGGCCTTGTGCAAGGCTCTGGATGCAGGTGCAACTTTTGTAGCACACAGGATTAGTATTGCTACAAACTCGTTCACAGTGACCCAATTGTTGGTTCCATGCTGTGTGTGTATATTAGTAGTACATATTTAATTAGTACATGATGGCTGTATCATAGGAACTGGGTTTCCAAACATGGGTTCATTATGAACGCTTGGTCTCATCTGACCCTCTTACACCCCCTAGCAATTTGAAATATACTATGTACAGGCTATTTCATAATCTCTGAACAATAACAACAACTGTTCAGAGATTATGAGCACTGACGATTACTGGTGTTTGACATGTGCATGCTTTCTTACTAAATACAGTATTTTGGAAAATAAATGGAATCTGAACTTATCTGTAGGTAAGAAAGCTGCAAATATGTTATTGCCAATATTTTATTGATGCAATTTTGTGTTTATTGAATGTTAACATTAGGACAAACACTTACTTGCATGACATTCGACAATAGCAACAAGAAGTTACGACAAACTGGAAAGATGATAAGCATTGCATTAAAGTTGATGCAATTAGCACTGGCTCTAGCAAGAGGCAAACCTGCCTATAAAAGAAAGACACAACTATTGATCAGTTTCAAAAAGTTGATCTGAATTATTAAATAATAGAATGGTGAGATTTCCATTACCCCTATCAGATGCCTCAGATATGTATATGACAAGTCATTATTATAATATGCATATGTAATACTGAAAAGGATTATGTTCGTTAATATCCAGAATCCCTGTAAGAGTATAACAAAAACCT
The DNA here is from genome assembly GCA_034695005.1 of Cryptops parisi. Lineage (NCBI taxonomy): Eukaryota > Metazoa > Arthropoda > Chilopoda > Scolopendromorpha > Cryptopidae > Cryptops > Cryptops parisi. Next base: position 1,306 of record JAQIWH010000103.1, on the reverse strand, counting down.
AGAATGTATACAGTATGTATTTTTCAACCAACTTGTTTAATTTTAAGTTTCCTGCTCTGAATATAGGAGTTTCAAAAGATTTTGGTGGGGTTTCACAGGTGTAACTTTGATAGTTTTTAGAAGCAAAATGTAATGCATGCATATGTAATGTGTCACTCAGCTGTTCAAGTTTTTCTTCATGCTTGAGTGGTGGCGATAAGTCATGAAACAGCGACCCAAAGAAACCACGGATTGGTTGTGTCGGGTGGCGTGAGGTGTGCACATAGCTACTGTAAGGGTTTATGGTTGTTGAACACCAAACGTGGACAGTTGCACTTCCAAAAAGTCATGACTAATTGAAGTAGTAAATGCAAAAAATACAGTATGTGTTGTATTGATTTGTCTCGTGTTATTTTCTTGTTTAGTTCTTGTTTTTTGACTCGTTCAGTGGGTGCCATATAACACGCCTTTGGGCAGTTGGCGCACCTCACCTTTCCCCAACTACCTACCTACCTACAGTATGTGTCTGTGAAACCCCACCATTCTTTTAAGAATACCTGTATAATGAAAATACTAGTAAGAGACCGTTTTTAACAATAAATGTCTTCTACAGTGCCTGTTACAGACTGAGTAGTACCTCCACACCTCAAGTCCAGTATTTTGCCTCCTTAAGAAAGGGTTTTTCAAGGATAACACGAATAAAGGACACAAGCAGCATAGAAACGACAACCAATTCTACACAGAGGCGCGTTATGGTAGTTGGAGGCCCTAGCAGAGGCGTAGCTAGGGGATGCAGAGGGGGACATGTGTCCTCGGGCGCCACATGAAGAGGGTGCCAAATGAGAGTTAAAATTACACTATTAAACATATTTTATTTGTTGAAATATGATTGATTGCATCATTCCAAAGAAAGTATTCACTTTTAGCCTGAAGAACTTAGTATACTAAACTATTAGTCGGTTTTTTAATATCTAGTTTTATTAAAATGTAAATTAACATTCGATGTATTTGGAGAATGTTAAAACAGGGAGAGGGCACCAATTTTGTCCCCGGGCACAAAATATTTTAGCTACGCCACTGGGCCTTAGGCAAAAATAATATTGGTGCCCTTCTTCCTGCAACACACATTGATAGTTGGCTTAATTTATGGGAGCCTCTGTATGTACTGTAAAATTATATTGTTCTTGATAAGATAGGTAAACTTTTAATACAACTATTGGATAATTTAAAAATATTAACACCGTATTTTGAAAGTCAGCATTATTATTCTATAAATTGCATTATTGCAAATTCAACTTAAACATACATAGGTATGATATATTGCTTA
>JAQIWH010000102.1:0-76467 GCA_034695005.1 Cryptops parisi | reverse complement strand
AATATACAAAAATAATATTGTTAGGAATACAAATTTCAACCCAAAATTAATCGTTGCAAGCACAAATTTGCTTTTGTTTTTAACCACAGTAACTTTATTTCATCAATCAATAGTACATGGTATATGGTAACATTAAATAATGACAAAACGAGTTTCAACGACGAAGAACCTAAGAACGTTGCATACCAAATTTTTAATGTAAAAATTGTCAAAAATTCTACAACAAAACGGCAGGTAAAAATAAGAAAATTTTTGTTTTACTATGTAGACCTATTATTGATTAATAAAATGACATTATGGTAGTTAAAAAAGTCAATTCGTGATGTCAACAAATAATTTTGTTTTGAAGATAAAAGTCAAAGACAACGAATCAAATTTGAAGGAAAAAAAATAAACCAAAGTTTGTCAATTATAAAAAAAAAAGTTTGTCAATTATAATATTGAAAGTTAAAAATAGGGTAGCTAACTAATTACTAAACTCAAGTTCCTTGGTATTAATTGAATTAAAAAACATGTTCAGTTGACATAAAAATCTCATATTGAAAAACCTTTTGTCTTGTTTTATGTTGGATTTGTTTACTAGGTATAGTTTTCTTAACAAGAAAAATTGAAAAATTTTCTTAACAAGCAAGTTTGAAGTAAATTAAAAAAACCAACAATGGAATAATTATAACGTCAATCAAGCACCTTTTCAAACCTATTTTTTTATTAACGATTGCTTGAAAACATGTTTGGTTGTTTTTATTCAAGTCGATTTTACGTGCCGTTTTATATATTTGAAGCCTATCCATAATCACCAGTCCTTTACCATTGCTTGAATTGGCTAAACAACGAAGGAACTCTAGAAGTAAGTTTTGATAGTGAAAAGTTAACATGTTGTTTCAATTGCATAATAGATTTTAGCATCAGATAAACAGACACCTTTATTTATTTCTCACATCATAATACAGGAGTGAGCAAAATGCAGCATACTTAAAGTAATGAAATAATATATTAGAAAATGGTTTTTCTTTGATTGTATATTTTGACCGTACACAAAGATATTTCATTTACATACCATGCACACCAAATTTGAATGTATCCACCGGTACGTAGAATGTAATATAACTGAAGGCCTGGTGTAAAAGGGTGTTACCTAACATTTTTGCAATTTCAAGAAAAACGTATTCAAAGATCTGAACTTGCCTTGCTGTCAATCGGCTACTTTCACTCTTTTCACTAACAGCTTTGTACATATTCTTTATCTGCTCAAAATTATGCATTAGGAAGTTAGAATTGCATCTAACACATTCTAAAATGCTTCTAGGTCATGTTTGACCAAAACGTTTCTTAACACCAGGTTCTTCAATTGAAAGGTCTTGGGGGCAATGAGCCACACTTTTACCATAAATGACACTTTAACATAAAACTGTCCGTTTCTAGTTAGTCACTTAATTAAAGGCTTGACCGGAATAACGTTGCATATAACAATTTATAGTTTTGAGTAAATGAAAAAAGTAGTATTAAACAACACATTAATTGTCACATAGTAAGTGCCCAATTTTGAAGTGATACACGTACGTTTTAGGCAGGTATGAGTTTTTCTATCGACAGCATTAGCTAGGCTCATATATGAGGCACAACGTTTCATAATAATCTCAATATAAAATTTTTGTAACATACAACGTTATTCCGAGCAAGCCTTCAATTACTTCCTCAATTTTCTAGAAAATGACAGTATACCGTAGGGAATCACCTTAACAATTAGTATTAAGTGCTATGGAAGTTGTTCATCAAAAAAGTTGCTCGCCAAAAACATTTTCAATTTTTAAGCCTTTCAATTTTAATCACAAAGTACGATTTAATGTTCATCATATGGAAATGAAATATTATTGTCAATGAACTATGTTTTTTTTTTCCAATTTATGTTTTCATTATTTACGTAATGTTGCCTGGTTTATATCTCACTATGCATTTCACCCAAATCTTAGTATATAATAATTTATAACATATTCAAGTTAAAATTCTTGTTATTTCTTGGTGAAATTCTTGTTTTTATCAGGTATTTGGTGAATTGATTAACATCGATTGCATCGCGATAGTCAAAATGAAGCTTTCATTCTACTTGTTCGTTATAGTTTTTATGAAGAAAAATTACACAAGTGATGCAGGTGCAGTATACTGTATTGTATTGATCCTACCATAAAACTGCTTTTATTTGGTTTTTCTTAACTAACTGAATTCTCAGGTTGTTATGCGCACTCGTCGACATCACCAGCAGCTAAAAGTTGCCAAATTTTAAACATCATGCAAACAGCTAAATACTGTTACGATGTATGTGCAACTGCAAAGTACGCATACGGAGGACCACGAGGAAATTCCTTCTGCTGTTGTGGTCCTGAGATTCTTTCCACTGAAACACCCAAATCCGGATGCGAAAATTCTTGTTCCGGTAATTTAAATCAAATATGTGGTACAGACTCGGCGACAATTATGAAAGATTTATGTAAGTATAAAATTAATCGAGATTAAAAGTGAAACGTCTATATTCATTATTCAGCAAACTCTTTTATCCGTAGCTGATGTGCCGTCCATTGAACATTACGGTAATTTATATTTCCGTTAAATCACCATTTGTAATTTAAATCCTAAATTTATTTAATTTAGTTTATTGATGCCTTATATCCACATCTACGGTATAACATTTCAAATCGATCTTTTACAAATATTCATTAGGAGATGCAGTTGAAATTGAAGGATGTTTCAGGCAGTCGTATTTTCCATCGGGCAATGGCTTTCTTAGGGGGTCGTATTATCCAATATATGGTCTGGACAATTGGAATCATGCCTTTTGCATTGCTGTGTGTAGACGAATGAACTACCACGGCTATGGCATCCTCTTTGCCGGTTTAACTACGTATGATGGCAAACAAATGTGTCTTTGTCCTTTCCAAAGAGAAACAAAAACGATACCCGATGCCGAATGTCAAACCAAATGTAAAGGCGACACAAGTCAAATATGCGGAGGGCCTAATGGAGTAACTTTGTTTGAAATTCTTGGTGAGTGTTACCATTATATATATTCCATAATTATATATAGTCTAACGAGAATCTAATGTCATTATGGTTATTTTTAAGATAAAATAAAATGTCCAAAATCTATATTTACAACTTGTATTGTAAATGTAAACAAACTTGTAAAAGTAACTTTAGGACACCCCATATGTTACCAGATATCCAGACAACGCCAGTGCCGCCAGAAACAACTACGATAGCTGAAGAAACAACAGCTGTTGAAACATCAGCTGAAGCAACAACTGAAGATGCAAGTCACTTGACTACTGCAGAATCTGGAGAAACCACAACATCAACTTTAGAACGTTCAACGACCATGTCAACAACACCATTTTCGGAAACAACAACAATGGCAACCACAGTTTCAGAAACAACATCATATTCAGAAACAACATCATATCCAGAAACAACATCAACAATGATAACAACACCACCTTCGGAAACAACAACAATGGCGACCACAATTTCAGAAACAACAACACTACCTCCAGAAGCAACAACAACATCAACAATGACAACAACACCACCTCCAGAAACGTCAACAACAACGACAACAATACCGACAACACCACTTACGGAAATAACAACAACAGTTTTAGCAGCAACAACAACACCACCACCTTTAGAAACAACTACACGTTTAGAAACGACAACACCAACAACGATACCATCATCAGCTGTAGAAACAACAACAATCATAACAACAACTACGACTTTAGAAACAACACTACCATTAGAAACAACAACAGCCTTTTCAGGATCAACAACAGAAGCAATGGACCTAGGTATGAAACGTGTTTACACATCAAAACCTTTTTTGTATTAACGTTAAGCTATTCAATTGTGATTCATGAGAATTGAAATCATGATGATTGATGTATGCTGAATGAACTATCCCTTGTGTAAAAAAAGTTTGAATGTGAATATCTGGAATAAATGAAGAACGAATGTATGTATGACCTATGAAGACATCGAATGCGTCAAGAATCAATGAAAACGCCCTTATCATAAGGTTGTATCATTTGAATAAGTTCATCAAAGGTAAGAAACATATAGTATTGTATAAAGTGAGATTTAATATATAATACAAAACCATAGCATATCGCATTAATTGCATGTCTTTTTATTTTTATATTTTGTCAGTATATCATTTTTCTGCTACTACGATTCGACTTATCTGTCATCAAATCTCGTAAATAACAAGATTTACAAAGCCTTTCTGCACAGTCGATGCCTTTCTTGCCTACGAGAGAACAAGATCTTTCACTCTATCCATCATATCCATTTACATGGGCGAACCTACCAATCCTGCACAAATTACTTCACTGATGCTTGTCTTAGTAAAGTAAGTGGTGACATTATTTTACTATAACACTTTCTTCTCTCATCTTTTTCAGATAACCTGGCTACGTTGACTGAAATGTTATTAAATCATTATTTTAGAGCAGTAGTGTAATATAGCACACTCTTGTAATACAGTCCTCTCTTTTACGGAGTTTCGCTACTGAGGCATTTGTTCAATCCAATTTTTCATTATTTTAGATGCTTATCCGCTCTTAACGCGATTTTTTGGCAGTAGTGTTTTCAGTTTTTTTAATTAAATTGATTATTTTTACTTATGGCCGTGATCTATCCCATACCCACCGTTTCAGCGGGGTAAGCATGTACTATGTATCAGTGAAAAATGAATAACTAAACCATAAAACTTTTGAATTAATATTTCATTTGATCAGTAAAACCAGGAAAAAAGAAATTTTCAAAATTTACAAAAACTCTTAACGTTTCGCCCCCTTTTAGCTAAGGACTTGATCAGAGAAATTTAGGGTGAAGGAGTGTAAATTTTTATTTTACCTGATGAATTACAAATGATCTCAAATAATTGTATATTTATTCAACATTCTTATTGGTGACTTTTTAATCAATATCTTAGAGAAAAAAATCGGAGACTTTTATAAACTATTTTTAAGTTAAATGTCGTATCCTTTAAAAAAATATTTTGTTTTAAAAAAATCAATAGTAGCAGCTGAAAATAAGGCAATTAACCAATTATTTTCTTTGTGTTAAATACAAAGAAGTTAAAATTGCATTGTTAAAGTGAACAAAATGAAGTTTGTTAAAAACTACCATCGATGACAAATTGTTTCCTGTCTAATTTGAAATAGATTTTTGGATAAAGAAACTTTACACGTTGACACAAAAAACTCAACAAAAAATAATTGTATTGTTTAGAAACATGCTTTGTTATTTTTTTAAAAGTTGTTTTTTATTCAAGTTTTTGTAAGTATAAAGTTAAAATCTGAACTTGGTCATTCCATTAGTCATTGGTTATTAGTGTTAGTCATGTCACTAAACACTGTAGCTTAAATAACTAAAGAAATTTTTGCAGCGGTAAGTTTGATTATTTTACTCAATTTCATACAGTTTAAGATCACGTAAGTATCTATCATCTAAATAACAACCATACTGTCGCCGAATAATACACATATAGAGTGTAACAAAAATGTTTAAACAAATTTTAAGAGTACCAACAAAATAAACACAAAAAAACGATAAACCAATGTTCGCAAACGCTTTGTTTGCCAGTTGTAAACCGTACGTTTATGAAACAATATCCGCAATAAAGTCACTTTGACAGCGAATGTTGAACGTCTCTCAACATATTCACAATCAACCAGAAATATTTGAAAAGGTGCGACAGTCCAAGATGAGACGTGTTGTCTCAAACAGAAGACATTGTGAACATTTATTGTCAACAGTATCACCAGTGTTAACCACCGTTACAGTGTATGTACAAGATAAAAGCTACACTGCATTACACCAATGGGTCAAAAGTTGGTCTGTAACTTGTAAACGAAACGTTTGAGACATGTTTGTAAGATTTTTGTATGTGTTTGTTCCGATGGGTACTACTCGCTCTTAACGTTTATCCAAGCAGTTTTGTATTTACCTGTATAATTATTTTATTTTTATTTCTTGATAAAATGAAGAAGGTTTTGTGAGTTAAAAAACATCGATTGGGTAAAAGTAATCATAATGAAAATCCTACTCTACTTATTCGTGTTTGTTTTTCTGAACAGAACCTTTGCGAGTGATGCAAGTATGTTGAATTGATTCGACTACAAAACTGTTTGCAGAACGACTCTTAACTGATTGAATTTACAGGTTGTTACACACAACCTGCTCGAAACAACCAGCAGCTCTAAAATGCGAAATTCTGAATATCATGCAAACAGCTAGTTACTGTTACGATGTTTGTGCAACTTCAAAGTAATGATATGGAGGACCACGAGGAAATTTCTATTGCTGTTGTGGCTCTGAGATCCTTTCCACTAAAACACCCCTTTCCGGGTGCGACATTTCTTGTTCCGGTAATTCAAATCAAATATGTGGAACATCTTCGGCGACAATTATGAAAAATTTATGTAAGTATAGAAATCAATCAGTGTTGAAAGTGAAATGTTTACATGTCCACAGATTATCGATAAGCAAAAATGTTTTTATCTGTAGCTGATGTGCCTTCAATAGAACACTATGGTACGTTACATTTTCGTTGAAATTACCCCTTGACATTTAAATCCACAATTTATTTCATTCATTTTATAGATAATTTGTATCAATATTCTAAGCATAAAATTTCTAATCAATTAATATTTTATTTATTTATTAGGAGATGCAATTAAAGTTAAAGGTTGTTTCAGGCAATCGTTCTTTTCATCGGGCAATGGCGTTGTTAAGAACGCTTATTATCCAATCTATGGTCTGGATGATTGAAATCATGCCTTTTGCATTGCTGTGTGTAGACAAATGAACTACCACGGCTATGGCATCTACTTTGCCGGTTTAACTACGTATGATGGTGAACAAATGTGTCTTTGTCCTTTCAAAAGAGAAACAAAAACGATATCCGACACCGAATGTCAAACCAAATGTAAAGGTGACACCAGTCAAATATGCGGAAGACCTGCAGGAGTGACTATGTTTGAAATCCTTGGTAAGTGTTGCCATTTAAATGTATATTAGCGAATATCTAATTTCGTCATCGTGGTTGTATTAAAATTCAGTGTATTTCTAGATCATCAGACAACTCCAGCGTCACTAGATACAGCTAAAACGGCTGATGGAACCCACAGTGGAAATGCCAGTGGGCTGATGGATCCCACAGTGGAACCAAAGTGAGCTGATGGAACAACAGCTCCTAAACCCTCAGCGGATATGCCAGCCCAAAATTGAAAACGACAACACTATTTTTGAAACCATAATGCATTAGTTTTAAAAACATCACCAACAATAACAACTTTGCTATAACACAATTTCAGAATAACTTGGAATTAGCGTGGTTTTTTTCCCCACAAACTTTTGGTTTAGCGTAATAGAATTAAATTCAATTAAAATTTTCCATATAGTTGGGTATTTGTTTTTGTTTGTGAATGTTAAAATATTAGTAGTATCTCTTAAATATATTAGTAATCTGTTTTGGTTAAATTTTTGCATTCAGTGAAAAACATAATGCTTAGATTATATTGCGCTAAACTTAAATTAAAATTTTTACAAAATATAATTAAATTATAAATGTCTCGATATAAATTAAATTCAGTTTGTGTTTTTGTCTGTTAGTCTGTATGTGCATGAATCGAATACAGGTGAACCGATTTTGACAATACTTGGTACCTAACTTGGTAAAGATTATTAGTTTATTGCATTCAAGGGTGAACAAATGGACAAGACAAAAAGGGATGCACAAAAGACCCAAGACAAATTACAAAAGGAAGTGGAAAACAAGTACAAAAATAAAAAAAAAACAGCAAAATTGTTGAATGACAATAATACTTTTCTTACAAGTTACAAAACTGAGAGAACAACTACCGAAAATGCCAATCCAGATAGAGTTGACAATTGGCTTAGCTAGTAGCGTATGGTGCTCGGTAAATTTTTGCTTAGAACGCTGATAAATTCACCCTTTGTACACCCTTATTCCTCAATTCACGAGTTTTTGCTCATATGTACACTGGCGTTGCTATGTAAAGTAGGTAGAAATTTTGTGGTTTAAGGACTACATCAACTTCCGTAAAGGTATGTCATGTGGCCGTTACATGAACTTCATTGCGGAAATCAGGAACGAAGATGAGATGAGGATAAAAGTGATGAAGTTGGGGTTTCATAATGCACGAGAAAACTGTGTCAGACCCCAAACTGAATGGTTCAACAACTGGCTAGTACAACAATATTCATTTTTAATATAAATTGTTTATTCAGCACTCACGAAATAAATATTATTCATGACTAGCTGTGCACAAAAGAAATCTATAAAACCAAACTCTTTTAAAAAGTAATATTTCAATAACAAGATTCAAAGAGTACGGTACATGAAAAATTGAAAAAATCAATTTTTCAAGTCCTACTCAAGTTTTCATTGTATTGTGTAAATAAACATGTAACAAAGCTCACGCAAACAGTATATTTTCATTTTAAACTAATTGATTCGAATTCGAAGAAAGTAAAATCAAACAAATGTGGGCATTACCACAAACTCAATTGGAAATTTTACTGCGTTTTCCTTTTGTTAAGAATCACGAAAACAACGAATTATAAACAACTATGCTAGCAACGGTTTTGTTTGTAATCAATTTGGTAACCTTTCAATCAAACTGAAATAAAGCTTGATATAATCAACCACTCAATCAGAAGCAGTTGGACTTTCTTCAGCTGCAAGTACGAAACTCTGTCTTTGAAACTGACATTCACATAAACCGATGCTTAATCGATATACAATATACTAGTATACTGTGTTTGAACAAACATAGTGAATCAGTGAAAGTACATCACATATCAGTACATGACAATGACAAGAAGAATCTACTTTTTCATTCTGTTGAAACTACTGGTAACCCCAATTGTAGGTGATGATGGAGGTAAAGCAATCTTGCATTTTAAACTTGTAAAAGATCGACAAAATAATATTATTTTTCGTATTTCAAGTGACAAGATCAAATATTTCACCAACCAGATATTGTTCTGAGAGTGGCAGTGTTATTAAAGTAAAACTGCCTTAAGCGTCCATGTAAAACCTATTTGTATATTTCAGGATGTTATGTGCATTCGGAAACATTTCCAGTAGCGAAATATTGCAAGATTCTGAATCTTATGCAAACAGCTAGTTATTGTCACGATTTGTGTGCAACATCAAAATACAAATATGGTGGACCACTTGGAGATACGAATTGCTGTTGTGGTCCTGAAATACTAGTAACGGATGAACCAGCAGCCGGATGTGATGTCGTTTGCGCAGGAAACAGGGATCAAATATGCGGTAAAGCGACCGTGGCGATCCTGAAGGAATTATGTAAGTATTGTTACAGACAAATGTACAGGTGATCCTCGTTTTAAGCCAATCAATAATAATCCCTTGTATGTGACTAGTAAAATTTTCCCAGTTGTTAGTTATAATAAATAAATTTCGCTAATGTGCGATTTGATGCGGTGGTGCACAAGTGACAGAACGTCAGGTATAGAATATACGATTTCAGATTTATACGAGGTTTACGCTTGCATAATTCGAGGACCTTCTGTATACTGTGTATGATATTGAAACTTTCATACTTTTAATTACTATATTATTTTTCATAGCCGATGTTCCTTCAATAGCAAAGTTCGGTAAGTAAATAGTAATAAGAAAAGATGTACTCGTCCAATTTACTCTATTTTCATATAGATACAAAATACAGATGGAACAACATTCTTGACTTATCACAGGAGATGCAACAGAACTTGGCTGTTTCGCACAAACCGGTTTCCCAAGCGGTGTGGTATCAGGAAAATTTTATCCCATACGTGATTTGGACTATTGGGAGCCTAGTTTTTGTATTGCTGCGTGCAGAAGACTGAATTACTTGGCATTTGGTATCAAATACGCTGGACTGACCGAATACAGCGGAATACAAACGTGTATTTGTTCGATTGACAAAGAAGCCACCAAACTCACCGACGCCGACTGTCAGTCTCAATGCAAAGGCAACTCGGATACCAAATGTGGAGGCGTTAATGGCGTACTTTTGTTTGAAATACACGGTAATATTCATTTATAGATAACAGTATAAATTAAATTTTTTTTTATTTGACTTGAACACATTACAAATGGATGTGTCACTTGTAAGATTTCATAATTTAAATCCTTTGTTTAAAACCCACTTTACGCGTCAAACTTTTTCAATCAAGTTCCATCGAGTTCAAGTATTTTCCTGACGTTATACACATATATGCGCGTTTCAGTGCTTTTATTGTGTTTCGTTGTTTGGCCGAAAACACAAAAAAGCGCCCGGACGTGTGCATGACGTCATCAAAACAGTTGGAATGAATAGAATTTGATCGAAAAAGTTTGAAGTGTAAAATGGGCTTAAATGTTATGTATTCAAAGTCATTTTCTTCATATACAAGTTCTCGATTTACGTGACTTACTCGGTTTTTTTGGGGTTCTCCCGTTTCCCCCCTGCCTCTTAAAACCCTATTGCATCTTCATCATCCTGACATATCATCATTCCAATTTTTTTTTTTGATTTAATGAAGTCTGAGAGCTGTATGGCCAATCGGTGCCTTCGTTAAAATCAAAGTACCCTACCCTCGATTTATGCGAGTTTCTTATACAGAATTTTGAAACTCTCCGATTAAAAAAACATATAACAAAATGCTTAGTATAAATAAAAAATTCATGTTATGCAATTTTGTTCAAGTTGCACAAGTAACTAAACTCTGAACTTTAGCACGTTATGTGAATTTCGATGAAAGCAAGTTTTGTTTTCTGTTTGTTTCTTCTGTTGATGTTTTTTTGGTTAGCTTTGCATATAACTTAAATAAATCGATGACTTCCTGTAAACAACTCCTCTATATAAAATTTACTGTTGATTGTCAATAATATCAGTTCACTCTACTATATATAGATTATGAAACAACGACAGCTTCGCCGACTTCAACAACAGCTTTAGCAGAAACAACAACTACCGTTGCAAAAACAACAACTTCTGCAGCTGCAACAACTACTGCTGCAGAAACAACGAGTACTGCCGTAGGAACAACTACTATTGTTGCAGACACGACAACTACTGCTGCTGCAGAAACGACAACTACTTCTGTAGAAACAACAACTACTGCTGCCAAAACTACAGGTACTACTATTGTAAAAACAACACCTACTGTTTCAGAAACAACAACGACTACTACTTCTACAGTTACAACAACTCCGACATCTACAGAAACAACAACTCCGACTTTTACAGAAACAATAACTTCGACTTCTACAAAAACAACCCCTACTACTACGCAAACAACAACTTCTGCTGCTGCTGAAATAACAACTTTTATTACTGAAAAAATCACCACTACAGAAACACCAACTAGCATCAAAGAAACAACAACACAAACTTCATCTACCACTCCAACATCTACAACTACTACTCCAACACCTACAACTACTACTCCAACACCTACAACCACTACTAGAATATTATCATCGACGGCAATCACTCCTTCGGTGATTTCAACAACAAGTACATCTACACAACCTACAACTAAAGGTAGTCGTACAAATAAATCAACTACACATATAATTGGTTGTCTTAGTATTTTCTATTCACCTTCAACGTCCATATCCAATAAATTTATTCATTATAAAACAACAAGCCTTCATTTTTGGTGAGACATGTTTTCAGGACAAGTATCTTAACATTTTAATCTTCAGTTTCAGCATCAGATGAAAAGATACTGAATGTATAAAATAGCTGGTTCTCAAAATATGTCTCCTCAAAACAAAGGCACATCGCTTTACAATGAATAAATGTTTTGAAATATGAGTTATATCATTTTTTGGCAACTGATTTTTATTTTTAACACCCTACAATGTATACAATATTAATTTAATATTTCAGTTACAACAACAACATCTACCCCAAGCACGTCAACGTTGAAAACCACATCTACGACTGTTTCACTTCCTTCAACAACTATAACATCTTCAACCCCCACAAAATCAACACTTGAAACAACGACAAAATCGGAACCAACAAAACTAATTCAAACAACACCGCAACCAACAATGATACCAAGTACATCAATTACGACAATCACTACTACAACAACACAAGGTATGTCTAAATTTTAGCTGACATTATTTTTAATTTAAAAACAAAGTAAGGAAGCTGAATTATTTTTGAAAAGTCAGACTATAAATGCCCATAACTTGATGCTTTGATTAATTGAAAAACTGAGCATTGTTAAGCGAAAACTCAGCAGTTTCTTATCTCGTGATTCGATTCCGTGAGACATCTAGCATCTCTCATTGGAAAAATGCACAGTTTTCCTCAAAAAACTGAATGATCAAAGCACGAGTTACGAGTCTTTAAATTACTTCGAAGCTTAAAAAAAAAGTGTGATAAAAGATTATGTGAATACGATTTTATGTGTGGTGGAAGTTTATAAATGGTCTGTGTAAATGGAATTTGAGTGACAACCCTTGACATTCAGAATACCACATTGTACCAATGGTAAGTATCAATGATTCATTATTATATTATTGTGAAGTTATTGCACGATTTAGTTATAAGGTTATTTTTTATTGTACGAGTTAAACGAGTGACGCTAAGACTATACCTCGAGAAGCCACAAAGTTCCGTAGACAGTTTTTGACCAAATTTTGGATATAACTCAGTAGCAAGTGCAGATGTGCAACAAATATATGATAACCCAAGGTCCTACAGAAGATTGACAATGAACTGAATGATCAATGACCTTGTCAATGAAATGCCTACGGCAAGCTATAAGCTTAAACCAAGTGTGACCAGATTAAATTTAGTGTGAAAACTTATTTAACAAATGTAAAAAGTTCAGCTCAGACTATTCCCTTTTGAGGTTAATATTATAAGAAAATTAGTAAGCACAACCAACTTTATGTTTCAAGTCCATGTTTGTGTTTAAAAATTATGGTACTGATATTCATTCTCAAATAAATCGATTTTAACCTTTTTCTTAATGCATTTTTATTCAATTTCAGAACATCATGTGGTACATTAAAAAAAATCTTATAAATTTTTAAGTTAAATTATATTGTCAAGTTTGAAAGGCTAATTGGATTCTTATGTGCACATCTGTATTCTTTGTAAACTTATAGATTAAAATTATAGATTCAAAATATTGAAACAAAAAGGCATTGTAATTTCAGTGTAATCAACATTGTGTACGAGTGTTGTTTACCACACAGAAGCACTCTATAAAAAAGGCGGTAATACCATTTCGTGACACTTGCCACAACACTTTCCAAGATCAATACCCACACAAATATCAAAACCAACAACGTTATTTTTTCCCAGAATTCTAGCTCTGTAACACTGGTTCCACATACTTTCCTTTTCATTCGAAAAAAAACAATATATTTTACAGTTGTTGTTGTAACGTGAAACTAACAAAAGAAGACGCAACACGGAACTTCGGGATATCTATGTCCTACCATTCTTTCATTGTATTCTTATAACGTAATTAGTCGATATTCAAAATGACTTCCATCTTCAACAAATGGAGGAATACAAAAATGACATTGCAAAGAAGATTTAAGGTGAGTCGATTTAATTGTCATCATAAAAGACATGCTTTTCTACATTGTCATCACGTTAGTGTGGAAGTCTTAATTAGACTTTCGGTCACGAAAGACGGTGTTTTTCAAGTCCTAATATGGGTGGCTGTAAATTTTTATGACCGTTAAACGTTATAACCACGCCTATTAACTACCAATAAAATATATATTAAACTGAGTTTAGAACAAAAATAATAACCACAAGATAACGTTGATGTAGTGATAAGAATCTCTACGCGAAAATGACATTGTTTACCTTATATTCTAGTTCTAAATAAATCAAATGTCTTTAGAACGTTCTTGAATCTATACCACTTTCATGTACACTGAGGTGTGTTTCAACTCTATTTTTTTTCAAAGAGTGTTAACTTCACTGACAATTACATCGAACAACTTTGACATTTAAGTTTAGCAGTGTGTTGTTAACATACAAGAAGCATTGAGTTATGCGCTTTTGCACCGGCACGTACAAATGTGTTGTGGAGCTCATGTCAGGTATCATCTTACTTTGTAAATGCACTTATATCTGAAAATAATGCAACTATATCTTCATAGAAAAGATATTTTATTCCAAAATTTTCACTTTTCTTAGAATTTTATGATCAGCACTGTCTACTACGCGCAGTGATTCCTAAATTTTTGCGAGTTTCGTATATTTTTTTATTTATTATTAAACAGTCACATGGAATTACAAACAAAATAGATGTATGTACATTTTTTTTTATAATCAAACACTCAGGTGAGTAAACAATTACAAAGGAAAAACATACAAATAGATAAAATCAAGTAAACAAAACATGGGTAAATAATTGTTTATTAAAATGTTTAAAACTTAAAATGCAGTTAGAATAAAGGCAAATAAAAGGTAATTTTCTAATAGATGTTGGTAATTAATTCCATAAATCTATCGAATTAAAGGAAAATCTCCCTGTGGCAATGTGAGGAACGTTTAAAATTTGAATAGTATATAAATATTGCTTGTATTATTGCACTAACAATGTAATCTTTTAGAAAAAAAAAATAATAGATGCTGTGTATTACAAAAACAATTAGCAATTAAACACAGACAAGAATATACAATCATTTTTGTTATAGATAAAAATTTTCTAACTTTAAGAAAATTTGAAATAAAGTGGTAGCGGTTAAGACCAAATAAAGCCTCACATGGCGATTAAAAGAGACCTGCAAACGACTTATTCTGAATTGCGGAGTGTCACCCCAAATCGCTGCACAATATGTGAAAAGAAAAGCAAGTTTAGATTTAAGATAGTGGACCTATTAGACAAAAATATTTTTTCACATGCTCGTTATAGGCGAGAAAATTTCATGTGATTTAGTATGATGGTACACAAAATGGCTAAACCTGTTTTTTATCCTCAGTGTGCGTACGGTGCGCTTGAAATAGCTTGTACTTTGAATCGTTTGGTGTTCAATTTTAAGTTAGTTGAATAAACAAAAACATATGATTAATGACCAATAATGATCTATTAAATATGTTTGTTTAACTAACCAAACATGGCCCCCAAAGTCCATAACTCGAGTACAAGCACGTAGCGCCATGAACAAAGTCGAGCGTCTAATCATAAAGTACCGGAATGTCTTTATACTTTATACTGCGCTATTTCCGCAAAAAGTAACCCTAAATCGATGGCCACCTGTATATGTTAAATGCTACTTTCACAAACTTTTCACTCCATTTTGTCAGACGTCAACAAAAACAGTCTTTCCAATAAAAGTCGATAGCAAAAATAAAACCTCTCTTGTAATGCACTACCAAAAATATCTTTCAAGATATTTTTAACCTACAGCAAAGGTGCAATCTATCATAAATTATTAATTACAAAGTGGTTACATTAATCGATTGTAATATTTTATTTTTCAGGAAGAAATTAGTGAAAACGACTTCTACCGGTATCTCAAAATAAAAAATTTACGACCTTCATTAAACCTGTCACGTAAGTGTTTATATTGACTTATAGTATAAAGCTTATTAATCAATATGTATAAATATTAATAATATATAAATATCAACGTATATATATAATTGCTAACACGTATTAACAACTGGTTTTGGAAAAAATACACCCATTCGGTACTAATTATTGGTTGTTGACTTTGTAGATACGTTACAAGAAGTCAGTGTTCAGACTCAATTTGAACGAAATGCAGTAGAGCGTCGACATTTTGTTGACAGACTGATATCCTTTCATTGTTTCAACATATTTACAATTTACAGCCTGTAATAATTATTTTAAAATAATCTTGTGTCAACACATTTTCCAATCCTTACACACTATGATTTACAGTATATTTTTGTAACATTACAGGTTTTAACAAAGTCTAGGTTAAATACATGAGATTTTTGATTTATGCGAGAATTGCATTTTTT
Source organism: Cryptops parisi (assembly GCA_034695005.1). Classification (NCBI taxonomy): domain Eukaryota; kingdom Metazoa; phylum Arthropoda; class Chilopoda; order Scolopendromorpha; family Cryptopidae; genus Cryptops; species Cryptops parisi. The sequence goes on along the minus strand of JAQIWH010000102.1, from coordinate 60,412 downwards.
TGAAACGTTGAGATATTTAAAATCGCATAGCTGAAAATTTCCATTAAGCTGCAAAACCTTGACGTTTAATTACATCAATACACAAAATCGCATAACACTAAATTTTTTTGGCAGTATCAAAAGAATATACAGATAAAACACTCGCATAAATCTAGAACTTCCTGTATTAATATATATTTTTTTATCTTGTTACCATTGCCCATTGACATAAATTTATTAAGTTTTATAACTATAAAAATGTATTTTATTTGCTATGTGATGTACAGTACGTAGTGTATTTCTACTAAAAATATTTTCTAAAATGTGAATCTAGTGTATGTTGTTATAGCTTCTTCACGAGACTGTAAGTATAAATAATGTTTGAAATGATTGCTCAATTTCACATTGACAAACTTCTGAACATACAAACAATTTATAACATATTGTTTCATTCATATTAATGGTGTTTTCTGCATGTTGAAAATTAGTATTATACGTTATCATGAAACTATTTTATTAATAACGCAAGAAACATTTAACCCTAACCAAACATTCTGTTACTTGACGTATTATTTAGTCACGGTGCCATATGAATGTATAATTCCGACGACGACAACGACAGAAGAACCAACCACAACCACAACTGTGCCAACCACAACCACAACAATTCCCACCACATCCACAACAGAACCAACCACATCAACGACAGAACCAACCACCTCAACAACAGAACCAACCACTACAAGTAAGTTTTATCAATTTAATATTATGTTATATTTAGTAGTTTTTAATCATGATAAAGAATGGAGTATGAGCCCCAAACGGTGCTCGTACACCTTACAATAAAAGAATGGATTGTTGAGTCAACAATATCACTATTTCAGTCCTAATGCTTAGATTATTTTCTGATTAATGTCTACCTAGAATTACTCGTTGATCATCATCGTGGTCATTATCGATTACCACAAAAATTAGCAAACTAAACCATCAATCGCATGCTAACACACCCATAAAATTTAAATCATTAAACATTAATACAATTTAACTAGTTGTTTTGTAAACAGTAGTCCTCATTCCGCTAATATTCAAAGTGAAATGAGCAATTAGCAACTTCCCAAGTTACGGGTAACTTTAGTATAAATAAGTGAAACGGAGTAAATCTACTATAATCATTCTCTAATGTAAGTCTGTCCACCTATATATAGCTCATTGGCTTAGCACTACCCAATGGCATTCAACCGCGCGAAATTTCAAAGTTAACAGTTTTCCATTAAATCATGAATAAAAATTTTAATAATCCTAAAACTCGTCATTGATGACAGGCTTTTAGCTAGTAGCACATAGAGTATGACTGTCATAAAAAGATAATCACTTGTGCATGAACTAATACTGATTAAGTTGTGCAAGTGTTAAGAAAATTCATTGAGGCGTTTGCAAGTTATCGCCCCGTAGACAGACAAATGCCATTTGATCAAAATTTTCTACTCAGAGACCTCTCTACATTCGGTCAATGAGTAGCAATACAATAATATTATTAGTTCTATTTCCTAATTAAACATGTTTCGAGCTTCATTTCTCGTTTTCATCAAAACAGAATGTTTAAAATTAAAAGCTAATGGTGATGTGATAAAAATTCTAACACCAGAAATGAGAATCCCAAAGATAATAAAAAATCAGGAACAAAAGCTTGTTCTACAGTTCTCCAACAAATGAAGCTGTTTGGAGTTGAAATTATGAAGTACACACTAGTGGCAATGTGTCAAACTGGATTTCATCACTTTCAGTTGTCCAGGAACCCGTCCCCTCCAACTTGTGAGAACAAGTAGCAAAAATACAGTACAGCAGCAAAAATAATTCTTTAAAAAAATGTAAACAAATAATAATAATAATAATGATAAAGCGAACAATGTTCACTTACAATCAGAACGAGCATCGTAAAGTATATGGACTGACATGAAAAAACAGTGACATCGTTGACTCAGCTCCAGTTGTACATTGTTTTATGCGAACCTGAAAAATTATGCCCAATATTATATCGGTATAATATACACAAAACACGTGCTAAAGCAGCGACATATATACAAAAACTTGGTAAAAATATAATAGATTTTGCAATACTATCATAAAACGATGTAACAACCCTCGGTACAGAGCTCGACCAATTGTCTATGTGACAAAATATCAACCTCCTTTTAAACAACAAAATACATTGTTGGCAATAACTATACTGTACAGTATACGAGATACCACATAAGAGCAGGCATCATAATGATATACGTATTGAATAGCACCAAAAGCATCATTTGTTAACAAGTATACAGTACTTGAAATGAGTTATAATTTATTTATAAAATTAGAATATGTGGAACCAAACGCAATTTTGGAATAATTGTCGTATCGATCATAAAGATAAAATTTTATGTACTCAAGAAAATGTGTCCAACATTATGGTTAATACACTAATTCGAAAATCATGCATGGTTGAAGACTTACGAAGCTATCCTGTATAAATATCTCTTTCCATTTTATCATTGTTTGTAAAGTAGAAAAACGTACCTTTGGTACTATCAATACTGCACTGTGTATATTTTTATACAGCCTGATTTATGGGTCATCGTGTATCAAAATTATCAGCCTGAAGCTTAACAACTGAAAAATTAAAAGTCTCACATTTGTAGGTGACAACGACCTTAAAAGGCGAATTTGTTGAGCTCGTATTAAATATGTCATATACAGGGTGAAGCAGCTGAGAGGTTCAAGTTCAATGTCGCGAGAACCATTGGTGGTATGAAAATTCTGATTAAACTATTGCAATATATATATATATCAGTGATGGGTTATCCAATGCAGTTACCAGAAGTGACCTTGAAAAGTTCATTTTCAAGGGTATTCGATATTAAACGTTTATAATATGCCTCCCAGACCACCACATGTAATTTAGAAAGATGAAAATATTTACGAAATAATGCTAATGCACTAAAAAGACCGAAAATCAACATGTTGAAATAAAACTTATCAGCGATTCAAGAACGGTGCACGTTAGTGAAGCCAACCAGGGCAGCTGCATGGTTCGCTAAGCTGTCCCTGGTTGGCTTTGCTGACGAGCCGTCAGCCGTCAACGATTCATCCTTTTTGAATCGTTCATAACTTCCATTTTCACGTGTCGATCTTTTTTGTGGATTAGCATTATTTTGTGAATACCTTCATCATTCTAAATCACATGTGGGGTCTGGGATGCATATTAAAAAAAGTTTAAAATCGGATAACCTTAAAATAAAAAAAAATGCAAGGTAACTTACAGTAACTGCATTGAATAACCCATGGCTGATATTTTTACAATAGTTCAATACCACCAATGGTTCTCGCGGTATTTGCCTGTGTCACTTAGCTGCTTCACCCTGTATATCAATATATGATATCATATGCATATTTAAATGTACATGTATAATTTTAGTATCCCTCCCTACTTTCATTCCGACCCCTGTGTGCGTGAGAGCAGAATGATTTTGTGAATGAAAGATTAATTCAAATTTTTTCAGCAAATATTTCTACTAATAACAAATGCTTTACACTGAAATGTTTACAAAATAATGGCATTTACAAATATTACTTTAATTTCCAATGAATGTATACTATAGTAATGTTTAAATAAAAGCTTAGATAATAATTTTTGATTTTGTAATTTTGTATAACTCTCCCCTATCTCCACCCTTCAGAATTTCTTTCATAGCACATTAGCAAAATAGCATATTATAAACTTGTATATATCGAGAACTACTGTGTAATAAAAATCCGCAATTTAAATTTATTTATACTTCTAAAACGAATCAATAAAGTGGGATATTTACTAAAACACCAGATATATTCTCTTTACCTTTCGTTGGCAGGCATTCACACCCCACACAGTAACCGATGTTTTGCGTTTTCAAAAAAAAATTTTTTAGGGAAACAACACACAAGAACTAACACACAGCCGACACAGGAATAAAAACAGAATAGCGAAATATTCTTTCCCGTGTGTTCGTTCGTGCTTTTTTACCCACTTTTTCTTAACTTCATTTCGGATATTTCTTTGAAAATTTGGGCATGCTTATTAACCAATCAGCACGCCCGAAGAAGGTCACTCCAACTTTTCGCGAGGGGGAAAAAAGAGATTGTCCCTCACGAAAGGAGTAGCGATAATCTCTCGACCAGCGGAAAATATAAAATTTTAAAAAAAATGTTTTTTACTATTGGATTTTGTAAAAGCTTTTTTGAAAAACAAAAAGTCTGTTATAGATGGGAGTAAGTATCGTCAACGAAAGATACGTAGAGTTTATTTGATGATTTACTAAATATAGCCCTTTATTTTTTTGTTTAACAACTATTATCATCATCAGAGAGTGTCCTTAGTTAAATGTACAGATTACGGTGCTAAGAGCTAAGACACTTTACTATAACGGCGCCACAAAAATCGATATTTTGTCAATAAAAAGTCGATATTTTGTAAAAAAAAATGCTACTATCCACTGTCACCACAAACTTCGACGATATGCGGACAGTGTTAGACAATTTTCAACATCGAAAAAGTGCCTAGTACTACTTGTAGTTATTTTTATCCAACTCCCCACCATCAACCACCATTAACATACGTTTTACACACATGTTTGGGCTTTCATATAAATTAACAAATTAAAAAAAAAACGTGTTTGGTCTACGGCACTTTTCAATTTATGGCGGTGGTAACCAGCCGTTAGCGTTGTATACTTTCAGACCTGACACACGCAATGTTTGGGGTGACAAGTGCTGTGATTTGTGGACAACTATGACGAGATTCTTGCCAACCAGTTTTCATTTTTAAACAAAAAATTGACTTTACAGTTGTACATAAATTGCCACTCAAAAAATTGTGTCAGGATGCCATTAAAGGTTTAATTTCTTTGTAGGTGACTGTGTATTTTTTGACTAAACTTAAGAACTACTGAACCACTTGAAAAAAACTTTCACAATTGAAGACCTTATTTCCAAAACGTCTTAAATCCAAAAACGCAATTTTTTTTTTTCAAAAAACAGTTTGTTTTTTTGTATTTATTCGCCCATAAACTTTGCATATAAACGTGGTTTTTTTACAGTGTTTTTAAATAAAAAATACCAAGTTTTGAGTATTGAAAATAACATATTTGAAACCAGCGAATCTACAGATAATTGCTAGTCTCTCTTGTCTCAAAAATCATTAAAATAGAGAAAATACATGGCTTATTGCCCCAAAGCCTATTAATTGAAGAGCTTGGTGTAAAAGGGTGTTAAGTAAAACTTTTATCAAAAATGACCTAGAAGCATTTTCAGACGTGATAGGTGCAATTCTGCCTTCCTAAAGCATAATTTTGAAAAAAAAAACAATCTATGCAAAGATATTAGTGCAAGAAGTGTGAAGTAGTTCATAGACAGCAAGGCAAGTTCAGATCTTTAAAAACGTTTTCCTCGAAATTGTAAAAATGAAAACACCCTGACCTATTGGAATTCCTATCACCCTGGAATTATTTAGAATGCTATAGATCCTAGTGTAAAAACCAAGCTTTTCAATAGCATTCTAAATAATTCCAGGAATAATTCCTAAATTATCAAATGTTTTTTAAAACTGTGATGCTCCAATTTGTGAGAAAAATAAATTTAAATAATGACGTTAAAATGAATTGTTTTTGCTATTTAAGCTATTCTATAGCAATCAATACTAAACAAAACAAGAAAGTCTGTGAGGCTTTCCAGCACAACACAGTTCATTGCTACAACATTGTCGGGCTTTCTAGCATACCATAGCACAAAGAAACACCTTTTTTCAAGCTTTCCAGCATAACACAAAACAAAGCTACAGCTTTGTCAAGCTTCTCAGCATAACCCACATAGCTATAACTTTTTTTGATGACTTTCTAGCATAACACTATTTAAGTATAGTTACCTTACGAACTGGCAAATTATGAAGGTTCAACATAAGCGTTGCGAATATATACAGCATTTATTTAATTAATTCGTTTATTTGACTTAATTCGGTCAACACTATAGTCTTACTACAGATTACTGGAGTTTAACCGTGCCTTCCAAAACCCTCAACACTCCCTTTCTTTTTTGGCAACCTAGATTGTTCAAACAGAAAATCACAAAGATCATTGTAATCTTAAAATTTCGGGCGTCCATTCCAAATTTTCAATGTCAAGATTTTCACTTACTACTGTTATGAAGTGGAATGCTTTACCGTTATCTCTTTGAAGATTACCTTTCACTTGTAAAAAAAATGATTGTAAAAGTGTCTGTACACACTTCAAAAGACGAAGTTTGAAACATATTTTATATAATAATTAGAATGTTAGTTTTTTTTTTATTAATTTGTCTCTACGAGATGTGAAATTCATAAAATAAAATAAAAATAAATAGTATTACATAAAGAAAAACACGAATCGATAAGTCTTCCTAAATACTACACATTATCAGTTGTCATGTTAGTTATACAAATGTATATGGTTATATGCAACATAGCTACAAAAACAACTTAGTTATTTTTTTCTTCATATGTTAATTTTGTACATTAATAGTTTGTAGTGAAAAGATGTGTAACATTATCTATATACAGTATAAACAAAAAAGTAATACTATTGTAAACGTGTTTTCTTTTTTTAAACAGCTTCAACTTTAAACCTATCATTCAATCAGTTAATCAACCCCAAAATGAAAAATTAACCCAACATAATGAGCCGTTTATTAAGGTTACTAAATGTTTCAACATGCTTTTGTTAAAAAACTGACGTCAAGGTGAATTTTCTTCTCAAAATCCATATTTTTCTGAGATAAACCGAGAAAATGAGAACGAACTTCGATAAAAGCCCAAGCCAGGTATCATGGCAACTCTTTCGTTCATCAACACAAGATATTTCCCACAGTTCTAGTAATTATCTCTTTACTCTCACACAACATAACGTCAACAGATCTATTCAAACTAACAAACCATAAATAAAACTGTTATTATAATCTAGCTACCTCAAACTAAACATCGTTAACAAACATCACTATCCAGTGAAAAAGTATGGATCTAACCATCAATGTTTGTGACCTAATTACCTTCTAAAAACAACAACTATTCTTTTAACACAAAAAAAAATAATAAAAAGCAAAAGATATTCTCATCTCAGTATTGTGATTTTTTGGTGACAAACAAACCGTGTGAATTTTTTTATACAACCAATCAGAAAGCAGTAGTGACCGTTATTACGTGTTCTAATAGTCCAGAAGCGGCGTTATAATTATGAACTTCAGTCAGTAGCCAATTGCGCAAGAAGTACACAATGTGGATGATCAGCACTGCACAACTTTATTACTAAAGACGTACACATTTATTTCCAAATCATGTCCAAGAGAAACGATTAAGAAATGATTTGGTGCATACGACAACTACATTTGGCATATATCATCTTATCGATTGCGAAACTGAGTGAGACCAAGCAAGATGATGAAGGAAGTAAACCAGGTAAGTCATCATTCACTAGTTTAGTAATACGATATACGAGAAATTACAAGTAGTTCTCGATGTATGCGAGAGTTCTGTAGAAATGTATGAAAACAAATCTAAAAATTATTTATAAATTTTCATTACATGGAAAAAAAATAAAGCAAACAATTTAATCGTGACATTTGCGTCACACGTGGCGCTAAGGATAGGTGTGAGAGCGTTAAATTACTTTGTGCACCATCATTGGAGACCGCATAATAGCAAACTTTTCTTGCGTATAAAGAATATCTGGAAGAGTTTTTGTCAAAATCGTAATGTTGCAAATATGAGTACAAGTAGACGATATAATTCAATCTAGAATTGCTCAATAGTAAATGCTCCTCGCATATAACGACTATCTGAGAGTTTTCTCGGTGTAGCATTATCAAAGACTCGGTATAGTTAGAACTATTAAAAATTACTTGAAACTACTACTGTTCATATCATCACGAGTTTAATGCAGCCAAGTAACGTTTAAGTGACAAAGATGTTTGATGTTTCAATGAATCATCCAAGTCATTTAAATCATGCTTTGGTGTGGATAGTTTTAATTTAGTGTATTACCTTGTACTCCACCCAAAAATGAGAAAAAAGATAAACTTTGATCAAGTCAACCAAAAATTCTAGACAATACCTATAACAAAGCAGTTCAATAAAAGTCCATCACTTGAGTTATTTATAATCGTTCTATGCTTTCAAATTATTTTGTAACGCAATCGTAATGTTGTACATATAATCTGATCATAAACTATATTTTTAATGGTAAATGCTGCTTTTATGACCCATACTTGTATTTCTTATAATTTATTTTTTATTTACTAATGAAAGTTGTTCATTTTAATTCTCTTACAATAAGATTCCATAAATAAAACATTTAATACTATAGATTTTTAAATGACCAATAAAATGGTCAAAGTGCAATATTTAAAAACAAAAAACCATTAATAATAAATAAACTTTAATATACTAACTTAAAGAGCGAAAAACAGATACCAGACATGTAATCAGAGGTTAACTTTACATTAAGAGTAGATCGTTGTAACCATTTTTTTGTATAAAATGTGTAATATTGTACATGTGATATATTCAATGTTAAAAAAAGGCTTAATAAACAAGTGGATATGTTGATCAATAAAAATGAGTACAGTAAGGCGGTTAGGCTTAAAACAAATTGCGTGCAAGTGTAATGTTAGATTTTTATCAACTCTATGAAAACCATTAAGTTGAGTGAAATCGGAAGCGAAAAGGACAAACATGGAAGTTTTTATTAGAAAAAGTGTCACTGCAAGATAACATGTTATCATTACCTGTTATAATTGTAAGTTAGAAAAAAAATTAAAGGGACATTCTATAAATCATTTTAAATTGATTCTAAAATGCTATTAAAAAGCACAGAAATATTTCTGTGATCATATTGCAACATTTAATTGTTTTAAGTATAAGTTTCAGATACCCTGTATGTACCATACAGTATATAGTACTATAATTCTTATAGCTTTTTTATGTTAGGTACATATTTGAATTTTAATTAGTTGGAGATAAATTTTAAACAGGTAGTTCGACCGGCTTAATAAATAAACAACGACGTAACTACGTGTAAATGGTAGTGTACGAATGAGAGAATAACTTACTAACACATAAAGTGCTGAAAGTGTCCGCCACTTTGCGAAATATAGTACAAAAGCGAAAGCGCTCTTTATACATTATTTGGGTGAAGCCTCATGCGTTAATTTAAGTGATCTAACGCGAGTTCAAAGAAAAGTCGAAAAAAAGTGGAAAAAACCGTTTAAGACGTTGGAGGCAACAAAGACACCAAAAACCGCTTGTATTTTATGCTCGTTTAAGTGCAATTACGTTTTACATACTACCATGGTCACCGAGTTATACTCAATTAAAAGGTAATACATTTATGACCCTATTATTCAAAGATGAGACAATACATCTGCATACAATCACCTTATCTACACTTAAACTTAGAGATTAGTTGAGATTGGATTCCTATTACGTCTTACGCTAAAGTATACTAATGTTTACCGATTTTTCCCAATATATTTATCAATACTTCGCAAAAAAAAATAGTTTTACACTGTTATAATAAATATTTAAACTTCCGAATTTTGAAAACTTTAAGGACACAAAATTTTTAGGCATTTTGAACATTTTTAGGCATTTTGTTATGATGATCATTGACGATGATCATTGTTTTGTTATGAATTTTTACTTACAGTGTTTAATCTGCCTCGCAATCCTTACGAAACCCCATCAGTACCAAACTTTCGTTTGCCATGGAAGAAGTATCACGACATGTATGATCAAGAACCACAAAACCAAGTCACACAAGGACCTGCTCTTGCTCGTTGGAACACCAAAGCTTTCTCTAAGGAACATTCCCAAAGTGAACCACCAACAACTAAACGTTCTACTAACTCACCAACTCTATCGTATTTGGCGTTCATATCGAAATCGACTAGTCCTACTCGATTCTCTTCGATCGCATCGACACAATCTCTTAATTCAGAAGATACAAACACAAAAACTCAAACAGTGCCAATGCACCAAACTGACATGGGTCGAACAACGACCGAAGAATTGGAAGATCAGGAAAAAATTGTTTCAACAACTAATTTTCCTGAAAACAACATTAGAGAAATAACGTCCCAACTGGTGACACTGACGGAAGTTCCCAGAACAAATTCCTGGACAGACCAAACTATATCAAAAACAACAACAAATGAATTGGGAGACCAAGAAAAAGTTATTCCAAGAACTGATTCTTCTGAAAACATAGGAAAAACCACAACAATTTCGCAACTAATAACACCAATGGGAGTTCTCAAATCACATTTTTGGACCACACAACAAAATGCCCCAGCAACAACAACGCCAATGATAAACAGTGTGATACGTTTTCCAGACAAAGAAAAATTCATGAAACTTCAAGTCGCAGCACTGGTTGAAGACAACAAAGTAGATCAAGACGAAGCCCAGTGCATTGCACACAATGGCCAAGATCTGAGAGCTTTAGAATATTGCGAAATTAGCAACATGGGAATGTCTGCAACATTTTGTCATTCCGTGTGTGCCCGGGACAAACAACCTTACGGTGGACCAAGGGGAAACCACTACTGTTGCTGTGGTAAAACAATAGGACCAACTGGGAAAGTATTGAAACCAAAAATATGTCTCAACATTTGTAGAAATGAGTCGCATGCCAAGTGCGGAGCACTAGACGCTGCAATTATTCAAAAAATTGGTAAAAATGGCATTCATATAATTATTGTGTAAAAAAAAATCATTTCAAAGCATTCTCAATGTCTCAATACTTTATTTTTGCAGATGATAACGTAGAACCATTTCCGAAGTTCATAGGTGATGTACCAGTTATGAAGTCATTCCAATTTTTTCTTTGATTTATTGAATTATTTGGATGTTGTTTTTCCTTCAGGTGAAGCGAAGCCAATAGGATGCTATTCGACGGAAGTGATATTAAGTTGGAGTCTACGTCAGTTAGCTGTTCAACATCTAGACCAAGAGTTTTGCTTTACATTTTGTAATACCTTCATGATAGCTGGACTGACTTTTCTGAACCACACCGCCATATGTCGATGCTATGAAAAGCAACGATTAAAGGAACTTTGCGACTACATCATCGGTAGGAAAGGAGCCTGTGAACAAACATGTCCTGGCAATCCAGATCAAAAATGTGGAGCAGAAAACGAAATTCTACTTTTCCAACTAAATGGTAAAACTTTTATTGGGTGTTCAAAAATAGTTTAAATCCACGTCTTTGTATATGATCTTATTGGTATTTAGTGTCGACATGCAACAAACACCATTTCACAAATACTATATCTTTGTAGAAACCTATTGGTCAATGGGCAATGGTACTTATCTTGTATTTAAAATTGTTCAGTTATCATCTTAAAAATGAGTTGAAATGTTTTCAGTTAGATAACCCGATCATCGAAAGACTTCATCAGTTTATATTTGTGTCCTTATATCCTTTTTTGATAGAACAGGTTATCGGTTTTCTTTTGTTCTCTACCCTTAGCCACCGTTCATTATCCATTCTACACGGGAACGACGCATCGTTTTCCCTATTTCATAAAACCACCTCTGCCAACTACACCTCTTCCTTTCGTATCAACTTCTGATCCTACGACAATACAAACAACACACTCTGAGTCAACAACTACCACAGATATTTCATCAACTTTTTCATCCACCTTTTTAGCACAAACTACAAGTACGTTAACACCATATGTTCACACTACATCGACAAAAATACCAACTACCTCAACTACAGAGAGGTCAACTACAACAACAGAAAGTCCGACAACTACGACCACAGAAACAACAACAGAAATTACAACTACAACAGAAACACCAACGACTACAACAGAAACACCAACAACAACTGAAATACTTACAACAACTGAAATACCTACAACTACAACAACAGAACCACCTACAACTACAACAACAGAACTACCAACAACTTCCACAACAGAAATTACAACCACTACAACTGAAATACCAACAACTACTACAACAGAACTACCAACAACATTTACAACAGAATTAACAATTACAACAAAATTAACAACTACTACAACAACAGAAATACCAACAACTACAACAGAACTAACAACAACAACTACAACAACACAAATTCCAACTACCACTACAACAGAAATACCAACTACAACAGAAACATCAACCACTACAATGATCCCCACTACTACCGAAACAAGTACTAGAACAAGCTCTTCCTCTTCTTCGACAGAGACCTCTACACCAGAAATAACGACCACTGCTCCAACATCCAGTCCAATACCAACGACTACTACTGCTTCTACTACTACAAGTGAAGCGACTACAAGCCATCCGAATCTAGTCCTACAAGATACGACGACAGCCAAGCTGACAACTCAAACAACTAGTACTTCTACTAGACCCACAACCGAAAAACTAACGACCACACATACTACTTCTACTACCATAGAAACTACACAAACAACTTCGATCCCAACAACTTCGACACAGAAAATAACAACGAAACTAACTTTGCCTATTACTACTAGTACCACAAAACAAACAACAACTGTTAGTACAGTTGACACAAGCACAACTCGATTGACTACTACTCATAAAAGTACGTCAATGGCACCATTAACAACTCCACAATCTACTACTGTTACGCCTAGTACTAGTACCACCAGAATCACCACTCCAGCACTGGAAACTACTACAATCGATCCACTTTATGGAATGACTGCTTCAACGATATCACAATCAGGTAAAGCCAAATTTTTGGCATTTTAATTATTATAGTAAAATACACAATTGCATTAAATTCAACAACTTTTTAACATGTCAAGAAATGAATGCAAACAGTGCAACGAGTATCAACGACTGGTTCACTCAAATGCCAGCGACAACCGAAATCCCTAGAAAAACAACTGTCACTGAAAGTGGAAAAATCACTTCAACTATAGTAACTCGTAAGCGAACAGGTAACAAAAATATTCAACATGGCTACCATATAGCCTTTCTCCTATCCAAAAGTCCTCGTTTTCATTCCCTCTACCCTCCTGAATCCTTGTATGTATGAATGAATGTGCAACTGTTCACGCAGTTTTATTTCCTAATGGTTAACTTATAAAAGGTAAGTGCGGTAAACTAAAGACCAATCGTCACGACCAGTCATTTCTCCCACATTATTTGAACAGTCATTTTTGACGTCAGTATGTCTGTATCATGTGACCCCAGACAGTTTGATGACTAGTTGGTTGGTCGAGTCTAGCTCTTTAATCAACCACTAAGTAGTGCGATGGTGTCGTGACGTCACATACTAACGTCAGAAGAATGATTGTTCGAATGATGCCGGAGAGGCGTGACTGATGATGAAATCTGGCCTTGGAACTAACTACTTCTTCAGTGCTTGTAGCTGAAACAACTTTTACACACATTTATTGACAATACAAAATTTGTTTGATCATTACATAATGTTAAAATTCTGACAAGTTTCCATTGCAGTAAGAAGCCACACAGACAAGGCAAGCCAATCAGAGAAGCAAGTTAATCACGTAGTAGGCGTGAATGACGTCACAATGGCAGCGTCTATAGGTCAGCACAGTGTGACGCCATTTCCTTCTGCTATGGTTGAATTTATCTTCGCTCAAGAACAACAAATTAAGATGTAAAAACAAAATTCATCACGTAACGATTTCAAGTATTTTGTAGTAAACAAACTCAATGGATATATTGGGAAATCGAAAAAATGTGTAAAATGTGTTTGAGATACCCATCTACCGCATTAAACAATGATTAGTTATGCACAGGGGTGTGCTGCAGGGGGCTAAGCAGAAAGACTTTTGTTAAATTTTGGGGAATCAACTGAGCCCCTTATTATAACACAAGCTATTACATTTGTTAAAACAATTAGTGAAACTTTTAAATTTAACTAAAATTTTTATTGTCTACTCTACAGGGTAGACAACGAAAATAGATTTTTCAAACATCTATGTTTGAAGTAACCGATTTTTCAATTGAACATAATCTAGTGACCATCGATTAATCGTTCAGTACTAATCAGCCCCTTGAAAAACTGACAGCACACCGCTGCTTATAAACAAAGTTTAGCGTTTAATTATTTAGTTGCACGTTTTTCAACAGTTAGTATATTTAACTGATGAATATACAGATTCCCCTAGTTGTGGTAGCAAAGAAAAGAAACGAAGAGACAGGAGGAGAAAAGAAGAAAAAAGTAAAGACAAGAAAAGTAGTGAAGAGAAAAGAGACCGGATAAGGAAAGACAAAAATAGAGAAAAGACTAGCGAAGAGAAAAGGAGTGAAAGGAGAGAAAAAAGGATAAGAGATGAGAAATGCAAAGAAATAAAGAAGGAAGAAAAGAAAAGACGAAAAGAAGAGAAAAGAAAGAAGGAAGAGCAAAGACGAGAAGAAGAGAAGAGACGAAAAGAAGAGAAAAGAATGAAAAATAACAGTGGTAGTAGTAGTAGTAGTAGTGAAGAATAATGACAATACCAAGTGCACATCTTAATAATCGATATTAAAAAGATATTGTTATAATGTATATGTTATAAAATGTAAACGAGTTTACGAAGTTACTATTTACATTGAATGTTCAAAATTTATTTTTATATAACAAATATTTAAAAAATCAACACTGTATTAATACCATCAATTACCTCGTATTGTAAGTTTACCTATCGACATTATATGAATGCAAGGCCAAGATCTGATAACTAATTGCTATTAGATTAGATTTGTTTTCGGTTTGTTGAAATACTTTATAAACGTCATTATAATGAATCGTCAATGTCATGTATCTTTACACATCAACCCATTAATTCCATTTATCAAACATTCGCATTAAGTAAATAATGTTAATCACATTCGATTATGAATGTTAATCACTCTCTAGCCTAGCCTATATATTACGTGATTTACAATATTTGAAACACACGTTAAACGATATTGCTGACCGAACAGAACTTAGTAACAAGAAACTAAGTAAGGATAATGATTTTATAGTATACAATAACGTTAATATAGTACAGTTATACAAGTTTTTTATTGTAGGTTTTATAGTAAGTTAATTGTTAAGTTTATTATGCAAGATTATTTCCAGACTTTTCACCATGATGAAATCCGTGTTCGTTCTCACTTTGTGCATCGTACTAGCACTCAACATTGATCCAAGTAAGTAATATTAATGGAACAATTAGTTTACTGAAAATTAAACGTAACTCTGAACGTTGTAAGTGTGTACGATAGTCATAAAAGTAGTTATGTCAATACAACTTACAAGTACTGTATTTCTAATATGATTTTAAAAATCTCTCGTTATGGATTGAGATTACGTTCTTAGAGAAGTATCAAGATTGAGAACTTTATGGGACTACGGGAAAATAATTAAAATCGTACTTCGCATTAAATACGTTATAGCTTTCCTTATTTTTTAGCACGTTCAAAGTAGAGCACCATATAGAGTGTTTGTTTTTTCTGTAATAATCTTCCCTACTAAGTAATCTTCCAGATAGTATATATCATCTATGGGTGAAAACAAGTGAAATTACATGGTTATTAAAAAATAAAGACAATTTCAATAGTTTATAAAACAAAAATTATTCCAAACTTAGAATATACAGTTTTGAGGAAAACATCAAAAAAAAATTTACAGCCACTTATGAATCTTGCAGGCAATGATATTGCAGTGTCACGAGCACAATCATGCACTCTTGTGTTGGATTATAGCCATATCACTATCACTGGCTCACACCGATAGTGATATGGCTGAAAATGGCCCCACAAGGAAGTCCGGATCTAACACCCTGTGACTTTTTTCTATGAGAATGTATCAGAGACAAAATTTTTCTTTCTCATCTTCCAGTTAATTTAGATAAAGAAAAACAACGTATCAAAACGGCTATTGCTGAAGTTGATAAACCTAGCCTACAGTATGTGCGTGAATTCGACTAACGCGTCGCGACGATATATGCTGTGTAACTAAAGGTGTACACGTAGAACAGCTTTAAGTTGCTGTAAAATATTTGACGAGTTTTTCTTCAAAACATGCGTATTGTGACTTTGAATATCTTGAATAGTTTTTTATTTATCAATTATGTTTGTTTGCTTTTCATTTGTCGACAAGTGATCACACCTTCAAGATCATGTCTGCAATACCAAATCACCTTGCATAGTTCATTCAGAACCAACTTCACTTCTTGCCAACCATTTAAGTTTTAATTTCTATGACATTATTGGACTAATTTTTACTCAATTCCTGAGAGACAAAAATTGAAGAATCAAAAAAGACAATTCAGTAATTACATTGAAAATATAACAACAAACTGAAAAACACTCACACAAAATCTAAACTTATATCAAAATACATACAAGTATGTAATGTAAAATATTATATACAAGTAGCGCATCATATTAAGGAGCAAAAGTAAGATCGACAGTGAAACAGAGGCCTTTGACACGACTGCCAAAACTATCCATTAAAACTGCCTATTTCCCTTTTAATAACCCTGTACTATCTATGGAGAAAGTAACGAAAGTAACTCTAGTGAAGTAAGTTTTAAACTAGCCGTAAATTAAAATATTACTGTATTATTTAATAATTGCGTGTTAATAAGTTTCTAAAAGTAAACAAAAACACTATGAAAATAAACCGAAATCGTGTTCAGTATATTCAAATAACCACAGAAAAGAAAACATCGATTAACGAGAAATTACTGTGAGCTTCAATCTTACACAATAAACCAGATACACTACTAAAAAGTATACAGATTTAAATGTTTAATGCAGGTTATGAAGACGAAAAAGCTGGAAGATGTCCACCATCTAATTACATATGGGGAGGGTGCCGAAGCTGTACCACCGATTACAACTGTCCAGGAATTCAGAAGTGCTGCCCGAATAATTCCAACAGGAATTGCTGCACGGCTCCATCAAGACAATGAAGAGCCTAATGATTTTTTGCATGAACCTAGATTCTGTAAATGTAACTAATAGTCACTAAATGTCAATGTGTAATCAAGAATGTACATTCCAAGAACATGGCTTTGTATTGCAAACATGTTCAGGCTGTTATCAAACTATGTACACTATATAGTGTGTTAGTATGTGATATACTGTAAGTGTTGCTGTAAATTTGAATTGATGATGGATACTACACTATGTTAGAAATACAGCAGTACAAATAAAATAAATCTGAGAAGCTTAAATATTTTTTTAGTCTCACAGTTTGATCGCCCACATTTGTTACAACATTAGTTCATCGGAATGAACTTAAAAATTCTACACCGATTGTAAACTATTGTTTCAACTCTACCTAAGCCTCTCACTTTCCACGTTTTTACAAGGAAAACCACCTACAAGAAAACATTTGACCATTATAATTTCGCCCACATGAAAAACACCCACTCTCAAATAAACTAAACACCACTCATTCTTCTACCCACCATTCTTAAAAAAAGGTTTTAAAACTCAACCTCAAACTTAAACTTTATACAATTCACCAAGGAACTCGCAAAGATGAACACACCGAGGAACACAACGATATATGTTTTCAAGTACACAACATGACGCATCGTATCATTTCAACAACTGTAAGATAAAGTGTTTGTTGTTTGAAATATGCGGTATACATTCTAGATTCGAACTGGTAAATCCTATGAAAATGAAATTTGTTAAAAATATTCTTAAGATCATTGTAACCTATTTTGTTTATGAGATTTGATGAATGTACAGGAAGGACAACTAGTTTTCGAAGTGTGTGTCTAGTGGTTCCAAGTACAGGAAATCCTCAAATTTATGCTATTATCCTCTTATGCGATGAGACAATTTTCCCAAGATACACGTTATATAGAAACAAATTCGCTATTACGCGATCTTGTGAGGTGGAGCATAAGGGCTTGAACTTTGTTTTCTTCTACAATGTGTACGTCATCTGTGGCTAGAAAGTTCCAAAGTATTTTTCCACTTTTTGAGAATTTCGATATATGCAATTTTCGATTTATGCAAGGTTTTTGCCGAATATAATCCTCTCAGAAAAATCACGAAATATTTGCACGGTAAAAAAAATACACCACTTCACTAATAAAACACGTTGCTATAGTGAATGAAAACGCTGCAAATGCTATGAATATTTGAAATAACCAAAACATTTTTTTTCAGAGGATCACTGCCAAGTGGAATGCCAATTCCTTGACGTGAATGATATCACAATGTAGCGTTTACATATCAGCACAGTGTGATGTCATTCCTTCTATCGATTGGCAAAAATTCCTTCATAAAGATTATGCTTAGAAAATAATAATCCACTCGACTCCAACATTAAATTGGACACTCAAACACCTACTACTTCATGGCTAACGGGAAACGAACATTGCCTAAATATCTTTATATAAATATGTTTTTATGTTTTAAATATTTTTTAAATATTTTTATTATCTATTATTGAAAAACTGCTAACACTGTTCATTTTGTGCAAATATTAAAAAAAAAAAAAACAATTCAAAAACTCGATATCAACAAATTTATAAGATTAATATAAGTCACGAGATTCTTTTATATTGTTTTGTACTTATTCATGAATTCTATATTCGTGACTTTTATGACAACTTGGATCATTGACAATCTTTTAAACTTTTTATAAAACAAAAACATAGATAAATATTGCTATTGTTTTTAGGATTATGCAGGATCTAATGCTGTTTATTTATGTTGATAAAACATTTTCGCTTTTGTTTAAAAAAAACGTTATATATACTGTTATATGATTGACAAAGTCATAGTAGGACACAAAATATCAACCACCAGAACTAACGCAAGTATGTTTTTTTGTCACCAAATACTCTGTTACAATAAGATAAATTGTCTATATATTTAACATTACAAAATTTAAAATTTCTCAACCTACATAAACTCACAATTAAATAAACTGCAGTGACTTAATTATTGTACATATATGTTAACTGGCATTACAGAATTTAGAATTCTCAAACTTTTTTCGTGTACCGGTGATGTACAGATGTCATACGTTAAATATCAAAACACTTTACTTATAAAATTTCGATTCTAGATTACTACAATGCTGAAATCCATATTCGTATTCACTGTATTTGCAGTGTTGCTTGTCAATATTGTCGATTTACAGGAAATACTGTGTAAGTAGCTTACTGTACTGTGATTTAAAAGTTTTTAGTGATTGAAGGCTTAAACATCTTCGCCGCATATCAGAGAAAAAACGCTATTTTATGCTAAAATAATACCAATTACATATAGCATCATGTGTTGGGCAGATGCTCGGTAGTTCAGGATCAGCAGGGTCAGTGTTACTTATAACAGACATCTGAGGATTCTATGGTTGGTCCTCATACGTTTCAATTTCTAACAAATGCAAAGTATTGAAAATTTTCACCCTAAAGCAATTAATATGGTATAATAGACTTAAGGAACTCCCTCGGCTCTTGAACAACCAAAATCACCCTTCACCACACTATTTTGGATTTTATAATACAGCCACCCTTAATCGACCCATTACAATTTTCAAATTTCAGATTTCAAAAGAAAACCGTAAAATCTCGACCCTCCGTTACCCGTATACCTTTACCATATATGGAATACTATGCCTGTAAGGATTAGAAAATTAACAACCTCCACTTCACCTACCAACTACAGCCAAATTGTCCACCAAATAAAAATGTACACAAGAACTTGTGTATAATTAATTTACAGTTAATTTTATAGTAATTTTGTCTATTTTTTTTTCTACTTTTATGTCAAATCTATTTGATAATGTACTAGAATGGCTGCTTTTTTGCTGCCTTTTATTTGTTGTATTAGGATCTTAAAGGAATCTGAAATCTTTCCCTTTTTGAACTTAAGTAACAGGGGACTATGTTTTAAACACCATTAGTTTTAACCCGTGTTGAATTTGTTGACACTTACATATTATGTACCATATGTTATTGTGATCCCTTCGGATCGTTTTTAAATAAATGAAATAACGTATAAAGCATTCCAAATCACACGTTAAAACTTGTAATTTGGCCAAATGTTCATTTTTCATTAAGTTTACAGCCTATAATGTTAATAACACGCGAACCTCATCAGAGATAAATGAGTTAGAATAATGAATTTTTTGTGTAATCAAATTTATAGTTTGTTCGTTTTTCTTTTGTGGTTTGAAGATCTAGGAAAACCTGGATCTTGTGCGCCAGCAAACTGGATATTTGGAGGGTGCACGGATTGTGGAGATGCAAGTGACTATTCAAATGATTATAAATGTCCAGGAAGACAAAGATGTTGCGTAGACCGGCGAAATCGATCGTGCTGTTCAGCTCCATCGTTTGGATAATTAGTAATGGCATTCTACAGATAAATGGTATTAACTGTAAAGTGACACTTTCAACTCAGCCGTACACATTATAATAAAGCTACTGATTTACAAAAAATATGTGTGGCATTATGTATCCATCAAAATTACCCATTAAAGTATCTACATGTACGCCAATTAAAATGTATGAAAATTTTACATAACTTTGTAATAATGAAAGAGCATGGTGCGAAAGGGTGTAACATTTTTCTCAAAATTGTCCTAAAAGCGTTTTCGAATGTGTTAGGTGCAATTCTACCTTCCTAACGCATAATGTTAAGCAAAACAACAACATGTGCAAAGATATTAGTGCAACAAGTTTAAAATAGCCCATAGACAGCAAGGCAAGTTCAGATTTTTAAACGCGTTTTCCTCAAAATTATAAAAATGTTTCTAAACACCCTTTAACATTAGGCCCTTCAATTGATTATCCTACAATGACTTGCAATGACAAAACAACAGTTTCTTCACAAAGTTGTTAACATCGATAAAAGAATGTCTTGTATGACTTCACCATATGTTGACTTTTTGGTGATTACACGTATTTAGCATTTCAATAAAAGAAAGTGTTCAATTTAAACATATTTCTTAATTTACCGATCGTCTGTAAACCAAGATGATTTCTGGTAAATGTGTTTATGCCGAACTCCGATATCGATACCACTCCATTTTCAAGAAACGTGAAAACAAAGCTTAAGGAGAATGGTAACGAAATATCTTTTTAATTTTTGCAAAAAAACACGCTTCCATCAACTTTACCATTTCTTCTTTACAAACAACAAGAAACGAAAAAATCCTGAAAACTGATAACTTGTTGGCACGTTTAATATAAACAGTGATGCACACACATCCGCTATGCAACACTAGAGATTAAATCAAAAACAAGTACAATGGATCCCTTCCGAAATTTTACTTAAGATGTTAAATTTTATTGCCTTTCGTGGAAATGGATCTTGATCAAATCAGAAAAGCATAAATATGCACGGAGACTGCTAATCCACCACACTGATTGAACTTCTGTTCTGGAGGTACCAGACACAACTATTCAGGAAGGTAAGTTCTTCAGCAGGTACATGGATCACGGTCCACAATTACATGACCATCATATAGAATCCATGCTACGAGAAATTGCAAGACTGTTCCCTCACATAACTACAGCTTACACGCTGGTCATTTAAAACTAACTGACAAGACGAAATTTACAGAAACTTACGAAACCAGCTTGTCGTAAGTCTCTTTCAGCCAGTTCTTCATTACCACTAACAAACAATCGGACATTACCCAAATGTGCAATGATTTTTCGGTCACTAAACGACTTAGTTGCTGTGTAGTTAAAGTTGTTGAACCAAGCATGGGCTAACTATTTCTTTCATTGCATCAACTATCGCGTGTCCCATGAGAGCTCTCGCACAGAGAATTAAGACTTTTGAGAAAAATATATAGGGTGATTGATATTTTATCACACTGATTGAACCGCTGGTTCTGGGTGTACTAAACACTATTTATGTAACTTCTACAGCAGCAAGTATATGATCACGTTTAATATTTATATGACTGCCATATGGAATCCATTCTACAATAATTCAAGAGAATGTTCCCCTACATAAGCAGGTCGCATAAAATAATATTAATGATAAAACGAAATGTGCAGGTTTTTTCAAAACTTGTTTATTGCAAGACTGTTACCACAAACAAAAAAATTCGGCATAACCCAAATGTAAAATGACTTTTCTGTCATAGAACACCGTTCAAAAACTGTAGTTACAGGTGTTCAAACAAGATTTAGGTTGTAATTCTGTGCTTCTTTGAAAATACTTATAGCATGGTAAATTACATAACGATTACATAAAACATTTTGATTTCATATTAGGATAAACAAAAACTGTTCCTTTCAGCATAAATACATAAACTCTTTTATCTACCAATTGATGTGTGCCCTATAAAATTATTACTATACTTAAATGATGGATTCTCTGATTGAATCACTTCTTTGTCCATAGAATGCCGTCATTAAGTGTCTGCTGGTTGACTTTCACCGCTTCAATCCTCATTTATTTCACCATCAGCACTCATGGTAAGAGTTCTGACGATATCACTACTGGGATTGCAATATACAATCATAAACAAATAAACATGTGTAAATTTTCTTGCACACATTATAGGGTTCGTAGCACCACAGTATGGTATCCCTCAATATAATCTCCAGCAATTATACGGAGGCACGTATAAAATGTCACAACTTATACCTACGAAAATATTCACTCAAATCCATTAGTAAATATTATTAGTACAGCATAATTAATTATATTTGTCTATAATTAGGATATGGGGGACAACCACAGATCGTCCATAATCCAACCGCAGGTATAACATAAAATACAATAACGTGTATTACAATTTTTGTTGAAATTTATACAACTCCTATACCGTGTATGTTTTTTAACTATATTCAGCAACATCAGTAGCAGCTGGAGGAGATGAAACCTATTATGGAGATTCACCATTCTACGGTAATATATTTTTTTTTTTAAAATGTGTCCAAGAGTCAAAAGAATACACATGTTGAGTTGGCATTTTAATTCTCTTTCAGACTTCTTAGAAGATGACCCCAAAAAGCCAAAAGGTCGGCTGAAATCCATTCAACATAAAATAAGCATTACCCTTAAAGACCTTAGCATGGGTATTCCATGACGATTTACTTCAATGTGTTTCACACCTCCAGATAAAACTGAAAATGACAAGGCTGATGCTGAAGCAGAAGAAAAATCTGCCGAATCAGACGAGCAAGATGAAAAAGAAGCAGCAGAAGAAGAAGAAGACGACTCTGCTTCAAACGACCAAGATGCGGAATCATCATCGGAAGAAAAATCCAAAGAAAAGCAAAAGGCAGAAGAAGACGACGAGGAGGAAGATGACGACGACGAAAAGAAGACGGCAAATGCAGAAGGCGACATGTTTTTCGGCGGCAGTCCACTTGGTATGGGAATGGGTCCCCCCTTTGGACTCGGTGGACATCATCACGTGACAAATATAGTGAAAACTAGGAACCTTCCAGTACATGGACCATACCGTACGTTTTCAAATCTGCAATCCTAGATCCGCGTATATTTATTTATATACATGTAACTCAGCTATAAATGCGAGATATAAGTTAATCATGCAATATCTAAACGGTGATTCGAAAAACAGGTTTTCACCACTGTTAAAGCTTAAATGTACATTTCAATTCTTATAGCGTTTGAACGTGGACCGTTGGGCAGACTAGACCGTATGCCCCTAGAACCATACGATGGTAAGTAACAAAAATTTGTTATCATTGAAAATCATGTATTACAATAACAAAACATCGTCTACACGCTAATGTTGCACAGTACGAAAAACTTTAGAAGTAAGAAATAGAATGACACTAAACACTAAGGGGAAAAGCAGGTCTCGTTCTATGCCTCACATCAGATCAAATAAAGGTAAACAAGTCCCCTTGCAGATACTAGGCAAACTTAAAATCTGGAACCAGTGATAGGGAACTTGTAAAATTTCTACTTAGGAAAGAATCGACCAATCAAGTGTCGTTACCCTGAGCACAAATGTCAGCTGCCAACGTTATTGATATCAGGCATTGCATATCGAGTCACACCAATTTATAGCAGAAGTAAGAAATACTTAAAGTTTCAGGGAGGAAATGTCCAGTGTGATATGAGAAGATGGTGTAGAGTACACAAGTTTGTGTTCTATTGACAGATGCTGGAATAACAATGGGATCCAAAAAACCAGTTAGACCTTTGATAAATTCATACCAGCCAGACACTTTACCAGCCAGAATGTACAGGGACTAGAAGAACGTGCTTTTTTTTTACCAACATCTATTTTGTACCGAAAATTGTGAATGTATGCTTTACATATAACAAGTAAAATATAATTCAGTTCAATTAATTGTGTGGTAAATTTTCTAAAATTCTAAATGACATCCTTAAATGATACATGTCTTACCTTGGTTATAAACTAAACGGTTGAGCCAAAAGGTTCTAACGTCATTTTGGCTCAAAGGAATTTGTTGGTTCCGTCGTAATTTACAGATGAATGTATTTTTTCATCAAAACATTTTAAAGGTGAAGCAAATTATTTCTCTAGTTTTGACTCGATACATCATGTCAGTCACAATAAAGTTTGAACCCCTGTAAATATAAAACAATGTCACTGTTTAGTAATAAAACCATACATTTAAACACTTAGAAAACTTTGACAAAAATATTCACTAGCAATTTCTTAATCTAGCAATGGCAAGACTATTTAAATTAAATTTATAAAACTAAACAAAAGTCTTAACATGTATATTTTCATATCGATCTTGCTCCACGTAAGTTTAGATAGTATAATTTTGTTTTTGCTAAATAGAATGTATCTCCCATGCTATTTCACTTCTGCACAGAACCATATCCAGGATGGATGACGTCTTCCTCAAACCCTAGTGTACAAGCAGTCAACAGAGGAAACTCACTAGCTCTAACAGGTAAGACGCTGCTGTTAAGCCGGATTTCCATTAGAGCGTCGAGCGCGAATGATCGATGGTTTCCATTAAAATGCAGGCTTTTTTCATCAGAATGAAAAAAGCTCAAACGCTCAAATGCGCGCGTTTTCACGCACGTGGACATCTACCTTAAAGACGGATTTTTGTGTGAGCGTCGAGCGCGAACGATCGCTGCTCTCTGCATCTTATTTTTTTCATTGAAACACGCTAAACGTGCCATTTTTTGCCCACATGGACATCCACTCTTAGCGCGTACTTCATGTTTGCGCAATGATCATAGCTTGACAATTAATGCTTAGTTTGTATTAAATGACGCAGAAGTACCATCCACTGGAAAAAAACAACTGAATGATCACAAAAGCCAAAGAACAAAATATAAATTCTGAAATATAAGTTTTGATTTAGAGCGACAATAAACGAATCATCTACTAATAACAAAGATGATAATTGAAGAAAGTTAGAATTCATTCAATATATTTTTTTCTATTTTAGGAGGAACTCACGCAGGAGCCCATTCCACAGTAGTGGAAACAGCTAGTGGTGCTCATGTCATTCAAGGAGAAGCTAGTCATAGAGCACACATTGCTGGTGGTGGTGGTCATTATGTTGGTGGTCATATGGTTGGTGGTCATATGGTTGGTGGTCACATGGTTGGTGGACATCTTGTAAACGGCCATCTTGTTGGTGGTCATTATGTTGGCGGTGGACATGGTGGAAGATATGGCGGAGGATATGTAGCTGGAAGCGCAAGTCATGTTGGTAGTGATTTACATATGGTGGGAACAGCAACTGGAAGTGCTGCAGCAATTCATACTGGAGGTAAGTCACGAGTAGTTCCCTTGACTATTAGCTAGGTTTCGTTTCAGAAAGCTGATGGAACAATTGTTCCATAGAGTATGTTAGATGAGAGCTACTGAAGAGTGCAGCATATAGGCAAAAACAAGCATTTAAAGCAAATTAAAAACTAAACGTAACTAAAAATTAAGAATAACAGTATACATGAGGTGGAAGATCGTTCACAAAATAAAACACCTGTTTGATTACATGAAAGACAGAAATTGTTTAATTCCCAGTAAAAACTAATGTATCTTTTGTCACTGAAACTAGTAATATTTTTTATAAAATTGATTTGTTGATAGTTGCTTTTTCTATATAGGTGGTGGAGTTATACACAGAGGAACGACATACCTAGGAGGTAAATTTTGTTATACTTTTTTTACAAATAAAACCTGTATTGAAATTCTTTCAAAACACTACATCCAAAATTTTAATTAACCATCTACAAATTGAAATAATTTTTGTTCTACAGAATCAGTTGGAGTTGCACAACAACATCACGGTATG
Organism: Cryptops parisi; assembly: GCA_034695005.1. Taxonomy (NCBI): domain Eukaryota; kingdom Metazoa; phylum Arthropoda; class Chilopoda; order Scolopendromorpha; family Cryptopidae; genus Cryptops; species Cryptops parisi. The sequence goes on along the minus strand of JAQIWH010000102.1, from coordinate 34,135 downwards.
ATAACATCTACATCAAGTTCAACATGCGAATCATTTTTATTATAATGAAACATCAAAGTAAAGTTTACAAGTCTTAATTTTCCATGTTTTTGATTCCCCTTTTAGTTGGTTTCCTACATAAACCAGTAGCAACCCAGGGTAAGCTAATAATTTATCTTCAATATCCTGTTGTCATCCACTTCTAAACTAATAAGTCAAGTTTTCCTTCAATTTACTAATATTCGTTTTTTTTTGCGATTTCAGTGATAACAGCAAGTGGCCACACCATAGTAGGAGAAGCACCCAAAACCGTTGCTGGAGTAGCTGGTCACACACCAATTGGAATAGTAGCTCACATACACAGACCACCACCAGCGAAACTTTTCAGACCACCCACTGTCGACAACACCATAACTTTAAGACCAGCAGTGCCAAATGCAGTTGCCACAGCTCATGCACTAACCGGCGAAAGCATTGGAAGAGGAGTTGGTGGTGGTGTTGGTGGTGGTTATGGGGGTGGATTAGGAAATGGATTAGGAAATGGTTTAGGAGGATTAGGAGGATTAGGAGGCGGTTTTGGCTATGGTATGCCAGCTGGTCATATGTACAGAGGAAGAAAATACAGATGTAAGTAAAAACCTATACATGTACTCAGTTACAGTTTTAACATGTTTTATCTCTACATGATGGTGTTAAGTTGTTGGTTTTTATTATTAACAGTGCTGTTCCATAATGGAAGACTGAGCATCTTGTCGGACGGAGCTGATCATATGCACCATGGCCATGGTATGGGTATGGGTATGGGTATGGGAGGACTAGGTATGGGCGGAGGTCTTGGACTTGGTATGGGTGGTGGATTTGGTGGTGCCGCTTTGGGAACAGCAGATCAACACTTGGCATATGCACATGGCGTTGGTATCCCTCAAACTGGACAGACACTGAGTTATGCTCATGGTGTTGGAGCTCATGGTTATGCAGCCGGTCTTGCTCACGGTGTAGGCTTAAGTCAAGGTGTGGGTATACCTGTTGCCACCTCAATCACTGTACCTGTTCCCACCACCATCGTAGGTCAAACAGTGACTTACCATCCATTAGCCCACAATGTTGGTTACGCTCATGGCGTTCTTGGCGGCCAAGCTGTTGGTTTTGCCGGCGGCCATGGTGCTGGTTTTACCAGTGGCCATGGTGCTGGTTATACCGGCGGCCAAGGTGCTGGTTATACCGGCGGCCATAGTACTGGTTATTCCGGCAGCCATAGTACTGGTTATTCCGTTGGCCATGCCACTGGACATGCCACTGGCCATGGTGCTGGTTATTCTTATAGCCATGGAAAGAAGTAAACGAACTTGCAATTTTGACGCTGAATCAACCCAATAGATTTTAGAATAAATTTTTACTTTATAATTGCAATATGTCTGTTTCGAATGACCCGATAATGTTAATAGTTCAAGCTCAGCTGAAACACTGTAAACTAATGTGTACTGATTGTAGCGATGTATGTTGTATGAAGAAATAAAAATTGATAAGATTTACTTATGCAATGTACTGGTTTTATGTTGTTGGTCCTAAGCTATTTACGTGTACAAGTAAACACAAAAGTACTAAAATTATTCAAAATAAATTGGTTCTTTTCAGACTAAGTTTTCATACCATGCGATGCTGGTAAAACTAACATACCATTAAACTTATTATACCATTTTAGAGCACGCTAAAAAATAATAAAATAAATAATGATACTCGTAATAATACTACTCTAATATGAAATAAATAATACGCGAGCTGTGAACTGAAAACTACTCACATTTGAGTTTAAAGATTACAACAAAAATAAAAAAGAGCAGCCAATTTTAATTTCCAAAATTGAAACCTGCCGAGAATTTCAACAACTTGACCACATAACTGAGAACACCCTTGTTAAATTTTGTCTTAGAAAAAAGTTTCAACAACCTTATACGTATGATACTTTACGTAAGACATTTTCAGTAGATACGGACTTCAAAAATGGAATGACTAAAAAAACTGACTAATGGAAATTTCATAAATTATAATAATCTGATACCAATATTTTTTTCTCAGTTACCATAGCATTTTTCAGATAATGTTTTAACGAATGTTGAAGCAAAATGTCAAATTCAAACCCTTATGCTAAGCAGGATCTAGCAGACGACTGTTGACCTGTTGATAAGTTTGACTACACTACACGATACTGTCTTGTCACATCTGAACACATCTTTTTGTGAGAAAATGTTAGGTACTTTCCGGTTAGAGCGGGGCCCAGTTTGGTGTTATTTGCTTGTACTTGGTTATGAGTTTATTTTGCAGGTTAGGTAGGAAAACAAAACAAAATCATACATTTAATACGTTTTTTGTTTTGTTATGTTTTGTTTTGTTTTGTTTTGATTTGATTTGTTTTGTTTTCCTAACCTAACCTGCAAAACAAGATTACTTAAAAACTCTGTTTTTTAAGCACAACCTTTAATTCGAATAGCGTTGTTGTTTATCGGTGCACTGCAGTGAAGTGACTCAGTATTTTAATTTCAGTATTCAGTCACTATTTGAGCTTTTAATTTTAAAAAATTGGTTCAGGCTAGCCAATCAAACTATTGCTTTATACTTATATTTCAATTTAAAGTTCTATATTTTATCAACAGCGAGCGCAAACAGCGTCATCCGGGTATAGGTCAGCCAATCAAAATCTTTTTATTTCCTGACATCTAATGGTTTTGCGCTTAATGAGCATTTAGAAGTTGCTTGCAGTTTTTGTAATCTCGTTGACTGATTGTTTGCTAACCAATATTGAAAGTTTTAAAAAAAGCGAATCGGAGCGTAAGCAACATCTTACTAGGTAAAACCGATCTTTACATACCGTAAAGGTTGTAATATTAACGCGACCTGGATGTCTCCAAATTTGACAAATCAAATTATAACGCAGGATAAATATGTATATCAAGTTTCAAGTGTTTAGGATACTGGGAACATAAGTAAAAACGACTTCGAAAATTTGAAACATAATGAAACATTTTTTATGACCGGTCAAGTTAAATAAAAGGTTGTAATAAACACTTACCAAGTACAAGCAAATAGCAACATCAGATTGGGCCCCGCTTTAACCGGAAAGTACCAAATGTTATCTATTATATCTTAACTATTTACAAACAAGAACATAAGAAGAACCCTACAGATTCTGTCTGAAAATATTCCTATTAAATGAAAAGATTTGTTGTGGAATGTGCCTGTAGCACCCTATATGTATACTCCAGTAGCGACCACGAGCAAGGACTTGGCAAGACACATTGTACAGAGTGTAGCGAAGCGAAAATATTAACAGTCTCTGGCATGAGCCTTGGATCAATCCAGAATATCCTGAATACCCTTCAAGCGATTAACCATCTGAATTATCTAATAAAAAGTATTGGTTTTTTTTTAGTGTTTACCAAAGTGCAAAAATTTAATTTGTAAACAAAATTACAGAGCACCTTTGGAAGGGAACATTTGTTACGAGGATCAGTTGGTGCAAATTTCAGTTGATACAGCTTAAAACTCATTTCAATACATTGCAAATCAACTGGCAGAAAAACAAAATTTGGAGTTTACGATATCTGACAAGAGAAAATCTGATAAAAATTAACAAAAAAAAATCCAACGGAGCTGTTTAAATGCATCAAATATTTAAAAATGTATCTTGAAAAAAATTGATGTACAAGGGCCTTACTTCATCAGAGGTTTCACACCAATGGTGGACCATAAAATAAAGTTGGTCAACTATACAGTATTGCATTGTGCACAGTACTGCATTGTACAAGTACAGCTTCATAAAGTTTTAAAATGTATAATATGTTTCATAATGGAAAAATAAAAAATAACAGCTAAATTTGTTAGACAAATGTACGTTACATAGGATAATAATGCAGATGTAGCATACTTTTAACATCGACAACAACTGCGGAATTCTAATTTGTAACTAATAATATAGTATAGTACACAACTAATAATTAACTGTGCTCACAAAAATTCTTTAAGAGAATGAAGTTCAAAGGAAAACTAATCAGCGAATAGCTACAGCTTTGCAGTGCTTTTCTGTCGAGCACAGCGCATTGCCACAACTTTTGAAGGCTTTCCAGCATAACATCGCGCATACCCACAGCTTACTGATGAATATTGATGCGAATGTATATCCAGAATACATTTTTAATCATGTAGTTATATTGATGCAGTTCATTATGCCATTACAAAAAAAACAATTTTCTGGTTATAACTAACTGCAGGGATATTCTTCTGGAAAATAATAAATTTCAGCTGAAACACTGCACAAACATCCTGTAAACAGTCATTTTGGTGTTACTAATTAAAAATTTAAATGATGGGCAGTTCATCGTTGTAATTTTATTTAAGCTGATTTACCGTTGTTTTTTTTTTTGTTTTGTTTTTCAAATCTGTTTATTTCCGTGAACCAACTTAATATTACAAAAGAAAAAAGGTTACAAGCATATTTTACTGGCCCAAGGAAAATGGTACCCTAACAGGAGTCCTTTAATAATATCACCAAAAACAACAGGTTTAAGTTAACCAATTTGTTAAAAAAAAATAAAAAGTTGCAGTATATATATTTCCATATTATGAATCATTATGATAATGCAGAAAATATCATATAATTACATATAAAGTAAAAAATAAAAGAAGAAATGAATATTTGAATCATGTTAATCACTATGATTCTATCCTTTTTATCAAAATTATACGTATAACTTAAGTTATAAAAAACAATCACATATGATTCTATCTTCCTTATCAAAATTATACATGTAAATTCAGAAATAAGCATGTTGTCATTTTCATTTCTACAGTTAAATAATTTTAATCCAACATACATTTCATTCGGTTCACATTCGGTTGTAACAATAGTTAGACAGCTTTGTTATAATTTTATTTAAACTAATTAACTATTGTTCACGTTCGTGTTGTGTGACATACGCGCATACGAAAAAAGTTATAATGTTAAACCAGTTGTATGCCCCTGTCAACAATGACGAGAAACGTTTTTCAATATGCACTTTATTGTTTTAACTTATGTTGTCAATATTGAGCATTTTTGCATTCTAGCATTTCTTGCATTACCATCTTACTGTTAAGATTATACTCGTGAATATCCGTGATTATAATCTCGGTGTTATGATATGAACTTGTGGATTTTAAAGTGCAACATACACACATGCAAGGAGAATCATACAATGTGTTTCAGGACCTCAGCTACAAACTTCCAGGGCTTGTAGGAAGTTCACAAGGAGCAACTTCACTAAATCGCGTTATGTGTTACTGCTGCCCGAAATGTTACCTATATGCCTGTATGGTAAACTCGACCGTTAAATGTGAGTTAAATGGAATGAGTCGACTTGAATTCAGATACATAAAAACTGGTACCAATGAAGACAAACTCAAAACGTTTTATCACAAAGTGTGATATATGTGATGTAAATCACAAGTGTGCATAGTGACACCCTTTCGTATCTCGGCACACATCCAGCCTGTAGTCAAGTTCTTACCAGACACGTTGTACCTTAGTAACACACCACTATCAATTAATGCAACGCTCTTGTGTGTGGTAGTAGCCACTTTTTCTCAATTTCCCCTAGCGGTGAACAGTGTTACTACATGTGCAGTGTTAGAAACTACAATAAAACGTTTTGAATTTCTCTCTCCACTGGAACTAGTTTTATGTATCTGAATTTAATTAAATGTGTTACATATGTATCAATCGGAAACACCATTTGTGTTAATCCTTTATAATAATAGAAGTGTTTTTACGATAAATATTATTCTTTAAAACTAAGCAAATCACCTTCTACGGTGAAAACCAAAAAAGTAACCTACCTTTGACTGACCGGGTAGTCCGAAAACATCCACTATAACTCCTCAGACACTGACGTTTTGTCTCATCTAGAGACTTGATTACAGTTGATATACACAAAACACATTTTTTGATTATTACCGTAGAAGGTGATTTGCTTAGTTTTAAAGTATGTATTTTAGGGTAGGTAGAAGTTTTTTTTGTATGAATATTATTCTCATACAGCCAAGAACATGCCCTCGGGGCATTGTTACAAATGACCTCTGAGTATTGCTACAATTATATAAATTGAACTATAAATAGTGGAAATGGTTTTTTGCCTATTGTTCTGAGTAGGCTAGTACTTGCACTCAGCGCAATGTCCGTGTAAAAGTTTTCCTTTCTTACAGTAATTCGTCAGCAAGCAATGAACCGTACGGTTCTGTGGCCGGTGTGGCGGCTCCTGATTCCGAATCCGGGCGTTATACCCGTGAAAGGATCAGGATAAGCGTTGATAGTTCACTTACAGTAGGCTAACACCCAAGGAAGTTTCGTACGGCAAGCGTTCGTGATAGTTAAGCAAGACTGTCAAAGCTACTCTAACTTTAAATTACTGGGGACCCGTAGTGCGGGTTGCATGATCCGAGTGAAACAATGAGTGGCAGTTAGCACAAGGAGTACCAAGGCCGTGTACCAGTATAGTAGCCGCTTAGAAGAAAATGACTGAGTAGTGTCGGTAAAGTGAAGATGAAACTGAACTCGAAGTAAAATCATGGTATCAGCGGTAAGGCTTGGAAGCCTACCGTGCAGAAACAAACCTGAGGGTGACAGCCTATAGAGTCTTAAGTTTCCTAGCCAGTTTAGGAAAAAAAAAGGGGGACAATTTCCACAAAGTACGGGCAATGCAATCATGCTCCTTGTGAATAAATGTTCTAAAAATATTGAGAACTACAGTGCATCCGTAGAAACTATAAAGCAAGTGAAAAAAAATAAAAATAAAAACCTCGCAAATAATAATAAAGTAAAGATCCAATATACATTGATTTGAAAAATAAAGCATTTAAATCTTATTGGTTTAGTACTTCATACTATACTGTAAGTGTTGATGTAGTTATTTGTGTTTCTAATAATAATAATGAAAAAACACTAAGTCTAAATAGCTTTGATAGTTTTAAACATGAACAATTCGTTAATGTACATGATGCCTGACTCACAAATCACCCTGTTTTGTGCTTTCAATCAAGTTTAAAATGTTGTTGCTTTCCAGTCTGTAAAAACAATAAAGTGGAATATACGAGTACATGCCAATTTAATTACTTATATTGATGACAATTTCCTCATTTATTGCTATCCCAAATTTAATATTCATGTTATTTTTTATTTTATCAGACATGATCTTCGAATTTTAAATGCATGGTATACTGATCAATAACAATGAAACAAATAAACAATAAAACAATAACAATAACAAACAACAATATGAAACAATATGAAGACTAAAATTCAAGACTTCGGTATTAACGATGTAGAAAATAGTGATATTACAATCCTGGGCATTAATTTTGACAACCGTTTAAATTTTACGTGTCATGTTGACAAACTTAAATCGAAGCTGAATCGTCTATATTTTTTATTAAAACGTGTCCGCAATATTCTTACATTACCAGAAATAATGCAACTTTTCAAGTCTAAAGTTCAATCAATATTAGTTTATGCTATTTATCTTTGGGGTGACGCTCCCAATTACCAGATACAACCACTCACCGTTATTCATAATGATTTATTACGTACTTTATTTAAATGGTCCAATTATACCTCGATTTCAGCTCAATGTAAACTTAAAAAAATCCTCACGGTTTCAAAACTTATCCATTTCAACAGACTTAAATAAATACCTCGTCTTCTATCTATATCGTCCCATTCTCTTCATCATTAATAGGTGCTTATAACAATAAACTTCATGCTAGAAATAGCACTAGACACAAATTCTATATCAATTCTTCTCTAGATCTTACATGCAAACGTTTTTCCTTCTGTGCTATGGCATCATGGAATTCGTTACCCAATTACATACGTAAACTTGACATCATTTTAGACTCGAGTTCACCCACTGCTGTTTGTAAAATCGACAGAACCCTTTTTAAATATATTAATTTAAATTAAATGTATTTGTTGTTTTTGAACAGTTTTTATTTTTTGTTTTTGTGAGTTTCCAAAAACAAAACAACAACAAATAAATACAAAATATTTACTTTGTTTACATTTTCTTTTCCATTTGTTAGTGGTTCTGTTGGAAATAGTTGCTTTGTATCCTATAGTTTTTCATTTCTGTTTGTACATTCAACTGTTCACATACCACTTAAGCATTTGTGGTACACTTATTTGTATATTTGATAATAAGTTGATTGTCAAATTCAAAAATAAATAAATGAATAAAATAAATATTTATCTATCTATCATTAACACAATGACATAATCTACTTTATGTAATCCAACTCAATTGCATGAAGCTTTTAGAAGAAATAAAACCGTGGTTTCTCAGGTTTTCGAGTTCTAGTTTTAGATATATTTCGTTTAAAACTAGTTAAGCCAATACAATTTATTGTGATTGACATAGTGTCTTTTAAAATACAAATCATATTAGTGAAGTTTATTATTAGTTGTTAGGTTATAGTTATCAATAATCAAAAGATCTAGGTGGAAAAACATTTGATGTATTTCCACTTAAATTACAATTAAAAATACATAGTACCTGATCGTCTGGTTATTATTTCACAATACTGAATGAAACTTACAAGCCGATTATCCTAATTTAATATGAACAAAATCTTAGAACAACAGTGAAGGAAAAAAACAAGTTGTGTACTGTATTATTAAACACCTGCTGTATAAGTTACAAAAATGTATCGCATTCTTTGAGAAACATAAAACCAGCAATGAAATATTGAATGAAAATATATCGTAATTGATTGTATGCAAAAGACCGTGTTACGAGTGTAATTGCAAAACAAACGTTGAATAGTCTCCTATAGCAACTACGTTAACTCCATTTAACTCTTAAACTAAAATTAATATGCTGCTAGATGACTAATGACATTTCATCTGCAATTACTGAAAACTCACAATTCTGGAAATATTCAGCAATGTTCAATTGCAAATGTTCATCCGGCTTATGACTAACCGTATAGATTTTTTGGAAACAGAAGACTTTGTTTATATAAAAATAATGATTGCTGAATCATATCATGTCAAAACTTGGGCACTTCAAATTCTACTGTATAAAGTGATATTATTATTCCCATGGCTGCAGATTTCAGTATGAAAATAAAAAGTGTTTCACTTCAAAAATTACAAATACATGAAATCCTCGATCTATGCATGCAAGAATTAGGTTTTGCATAAATAAAAACCTTGCACAAATCTAAAAATGCATAAACTGAATTTCTCGTTAAAATGGAAAATTTCTAGCTGACAACTTCAACGTGAACGAAAGCATTTGGACCACAAACGGCAAACTGTTGGAAACAAAAGAAACAATAGAAGTTACAACAGATTCAATCACTTGATCATCACATCACAGAATTGCATAATGGCTAAACCTTTTCTTCTATTAAAGTCAGCTGACACGATCGATTTTCACTACGAATTTATTACGATTTTGATGCATCCCCACCAATGGCGTGGCGTATTTCTCGGTTGCAGCTGAGACAAAGGTCACCATTGGTGGGTTGCAAATCAAAATCTCAGCAAGATCGTTGCAAAGTTGATCGTGTCATTTCGCCCGAAAGGCGTCCTGTCACTCACAATATTGTGTTGGACAAGTTGAGTGTGTGGACAGCTGTGACACCAGCATTTTGCTTAACCAATGAAAAAATTGGTTGGCAAAAGCTGACGTAACAGTTGTCCACAAATTGTTCGAATTGTTACATCAATAATTGCGTGTGTCAGGCCTTAACGCGCATCTGGAATAATTTCCTTCATCGCATAATTATGAAATCACAATAAACGAAACTCGCATAAATCGATTTTCTGTAAATACAGAGTGAATCTGAATGGTCTTTACCAATTTGGAAATAAGTTCTAGGAATCTAAACAAGTAGAAAATGTTCTATAAACATTTACTTCTGGAATTATGACGTCGTCAGTTCGATGTTTGCTTGCAATGGCAATGAAACAACAAGCTAAACGATTTCCCGTGATTATTTTGCCAGCCATTGTAAGCAAACTTCGAACCGTCATACCTCCAGAAGCAAGCATTTCCGATCAAATGTTCATAGAACATTAAGATCCCTAGAACGTGTTTCCGATGTTTGTACAGACCATCAGATTCATCCTTGGTGAAATGAATTTTGAAACTCGTCTAACGAATAAAAGTTAATAGTTTGTACAGTGATAGGCCTACTGTTTGAAAATAAAAAACAGTTTGTCTGAATTTTATTAGAGAAATTAGTTTGTGGCCTATTTAACCTACGTATCTCGATTAACGCTGTTAAAACGTTTAGAAACTTGAATGCTAAGAAGCACCAAAGATAATTCATTCCTCATAACAATTAAGCACGATTAATTGGAGAGCTTGGTGTGAAAGGGTGTTAAGCAACATTTTATGCAATGTCGAAAATAACTCGTTTACAGATCTGAACTTGCCTTGTCGTCTATGGATTACTTCACACTTCTTGCACTAATAATTTTGCACATATTAGTGTTTTGCTCAAAATTATGCGTAAGGAAATATTTTTATCGAAAAATTTTACCGAATACATTCGAAAATGTTTCTTCGTCATTTTGGACCAAAATGTAACTTAACACCCTTTTACACCAGGCCCTTCAATTTATTCAGAAAACTGTATAAAAGTTAATAAAATTGAATTTTTTTATCACCCCCTATTTACAGTCATTAAGCATAAAAAATGTAAAAACAACGTTATATCGAAAAATTGTTAATCGAACAGCGTAAGATTGATGATTTCAATATTAAGGCACTAATGACAAGTCTTGATATTAACATTTATAAAGAGGAACCTTGAAATGAAACTGCGTACTTCGATTTATCCTAAAATCATGCATTTCAAAAAAAAATTTTTTTGCTATAATTATTTCTCTCAAATGATATGAAACAACAATAGAGTGAACCTTTTAACTGATGTTCAGGAATGCGAACCAGATCACATAAATATTTTTGTAAAACTCCTCGGTTTTCACTGGAAATCTTTAGATAAAACAAAACAAGTTCTTCTTTCTAATTGGCCGAGCAGCATCTTATCAGTCGTAAAATACAACCACATGAAGAAAAAATAGTTAAAAGTATCAATTCCACAAGTATAAAATGTAAGGAGTTTCAAATAAAATCTCCAAACAAAGATGCGATCGGGAGTAATTCGAGCAGAATCCGAAGAAACATTAAAGTATTTAAATTATATATCCTTAAGATATTTTATTTTTGTTAAAAAAAGGAATGGATTTGCGCATGTAAGCAATCAATAACCTGAGTTCCAGTAGCGTAACTGTAATTTCAACTCCTGGTCAAAAGTCCTCCAGGATTCGGTTCCGAGGAACATCCTCTTAGAAAGGCATAAATAGGAACTCTTCACCGAGTTAAACTAGAGCAAGTTAAAGTGATCTCGCAAGTGAGTTACTAATATTTATACCTTCAATTAAATTTACTATTACAATCCGAGTTGTAATTTACGTGTAAAAACTTGCAGCAAATATCATCATGGAAGTTCGTCCCTTATGGTTGTCATGCTTTGTCATCCTTTTTGTTGGAATCGAAGGTACCATACACTTTATTCATTAGGAACGTTTGCCACATCTACAAAACACACTGAATTTATCTGCACAATTATTACTTGCCATCACTTTCCATATAATCACGGCCAGATATTTTACAGGTATCGATAAACTCAACAGAGCAGCGATGGGACTACATGCAATAACTGACGGTATGTGTATTAAATTTAAATTCTTATAATCTAAAAACGAGCATTACGTGGTATCAAACCAATCCAAAATCTTTTACTGTTGGGTATATTAATTTTTATTAATTTGTATATTAAATCATCTTATGGGTCTTTGCAGGATTTGACCCTTGGTATCCAAATACATTCAAACCTTATGGAAGTAAGCGCTCAGCAATTACCACTTTTCTTTACGTATAGTTGTATCACACTTCACGAGCATTACTTTTTTTATCAATAGGAAGATACACCACTCTGCATCGTGGAGCAACTTCATTAGCAGGATCTAGTCACGCTTTAGGATCTGGAGTAGCGGCCGTTCGACCGATGATAATACCTCGTCCTGGATTCGGTGGTAACATTTACCCATATGGTCAACCATACGGCAATCCATATGGTAACCCATATCGTAAGTAATTCATTCTTGTCATTACACTTTTCCACTAAATTTCAATTATAGGCTAATTGAAGATTGGCTGAATTTTTGTTCAGTAATGGGTGCAGAAGAAGAAGAAAAAAAAGCGGAAGGAGACGAAGAAAGCGTTGAGGACCAGCACGGTGCAGAAGAAGAAGAACAAGAAGAAGAAGAACATGATCACTTAAAAGACAAAGGTAAATAACATGCAAAAAACTAAGTGTCTTTACACTCAAAATATTTAAACGATTATTATATTGTTTCGAATTTTCCTAGATTACATCTCGTGTTAAGAATTTTGAGTGTAAAGAGACTTATTTCTTTGCAGGTTGAAGCAAGTAGTTGAGGATGATGATCCGCCCATTGCAGATTAAACCTAATCAAATCCCAAAGTCTACATCTTAGATTGGGGATACATTTTTACCATTCATGTAAACATTACCACTTAGGCAAATAAAATAGATTTAAAAAAAAACAAACGAATGCCTTTCATTCTTGTATAATAATGCAGTTTGATTGGTTATCCTGTTTGACGAAACAAAATCTGCCACTTCTGCGAATAGTAACGCCATCACAACTATTTAATTTTTTATTCATATACACATTCAAAATTTTTGTAAAAGTGGTAATAAACCTTATTTTTCCCAACCCTGGAATATAGTGTATAATAACAATTTTCACATTCCCAACAACAAAGATTTCAGACTTTCGAATTCTAGTTTCGAAAAAAAGTAACTTGAAAATATTCATCCAAGTGAAAGGTTTTTACCATTCCTTGTCGATCAAGATGCTGGAGACAATAACGTTGAATCCAAACCTCAAGACGCTGAACCATCCGACAAAGAAACTAGCGCTGGCGAGAAGCAAGAAGCAGATAGTTTGATTCAAGGTAAAATGAAAACTGACATATTTTGTAATGAACAATGAATGTTCTTTTCGTGTGCACCGTTGTTTATGTTTTTTCAATTGGAGTCGTGTTTACAGGTTCCGATCCACATTTAAACCTCGCTGCTGCTGAACCAGGTGAAACTACAAATTCATTCTAGTGTGTATTGTTCGTTAAAAATTCGTTCCTAAAGACAATCGTTTAAAAAAAAAAGAGGCCTTGGGACACAAAATTTCACGTACCAGTACTAAACAAACCGAAAATTTTTCCCGTCATGCTTATTATATGAGCTGGTTTATAAGTCAAATTATATCCATTGTTCTTTACGTAATTACTGAATCGTGTCAGTGGTTTTCGCTATCAAATGCAAAAAAAAAATAAACAATAATGTTTAACAAAGCACTATAATACAGGGTGTTGGCGTGGAGTGTACCAGTTTTTAAATAGATTGTTCGATCGACTTGATAATAAACAGTAACTTGTTTAAAAGATGTCGTATGAATGGGAGAAATACTTACAGTACCATCACATTGCCCACCACCTTTAGAAGTATAGAACAAAAGCGAAAGTGTGAAAGCGCTGTATCAGAGCACTGTATTAGAGAGCAATTGGGCGAAGCCCTATGCTGCGCCACAGCTAACGCGAGTTAAAAAAAAACGCAAACTAAAAAAAAAAAAAAAAAAACGCGAAAAAAATGATTTTAGCGTTACAACCGTTCGAGGTCACATTGAATCCCCACCTGCAAAAAACTCCTACATTTCACCCACAGTTCGAGCGCAGATATGCTTTATATATCACCATGGTCACGAGGTTATAAACAATTAAAAAGTAATACATTCCACGCAAACACCCTGTACATCATTTTATGAGTAAATGGCTATCGAAAATATTAGTTTTTAAAATGGGAATTCCGAAAGTTAATCCACAAATATGTTTTAATTTCAATTCACTAATAAGTATTGTATTATACTTACTATTTAGTGTAAAATTTGTTATAAATTTCTAGAATCAAGTGCATCAGCTCAAAGTAAGTAGCCACAAATTTTACCTCTTTAAACAATCTACGTCTTAATATGCGTAAAACTAGTTTTAATTTACAAGTTTAAATCTGAAACAGATGCCGAAGCGATGGGATTGTTCGGAATTAATTCACTACGACACCCATTTAGTAAGATAAAATTAAAAACTTTTATAACTTTAACAACTTTAAAATACCTAGTGAAAAAGCATCAATGTCTACATTTAACTTGCAGGTTTTGGAGCTGATGGACATGGTATGTTTGGACATCATGGCTTTAGTCATGTTCATGGAAACAACTACTATGGAGGAAATGGCTTATATGGAATTGGTTTAGGCAATGGACTTCAAAACCATGGTTACTTTGGTCACCATGGTGCTTTAAATAGTTTAGGAGCAATGGCAGGGCATACTGGATATGGTGGATATGGTCTAGGAGCTGGATATGGTCTAGAAGCTGGATATGGTCTAGGAGCTGGATATGGTCTAGGAGTTGGAGCAGGTCATGTCATGACTGGTCTTGGAGGCGTTACTGGTGCTGGGCACATGTTAACAAGTCATCCGATTCCAGGTCATGGCTCTACACTTTTGGGTCATCCATATGGCCATAATGTATTAGGAGCAGGATTGTATGGACAAGGGTTGTATGGGAATGGTTTATTTGGAAACGGACTTTATGACAAATCACTTTATGATCATCCCTTGTATGATCATCACGACCCCATAACTAACATTGCTCACATTTCTCATCCTGGAATCACTACACACCCACATGGAATTTCACTTGGTGCACACCCCTTGCACCTTACCCATCCTCTGCTTAATCATGTTCTACGACCCACATTCACTGGCAGTCATCCTATTCTACAACCCACATTCACTAACATCCATCCTGTGGTACAAACCCATCATGTTCCTCACCCCAACGTTATCCACCATATTCACCATCCTATAATACATGCACATCATATTGTGAGTCCCAATCCTGCGCATCACATATTTCAAGGTCATGTGACGCCTGCAATAATTGGTAGCACAGCACATGGTTTAGGTTTCGGTCATGGACTGACATCTGGACACGCCGCCCATTTTGTCAGACCAGTGATTACACACCCCATTGTCAGACCAATTACGCATCCAATTGTCAGACCACTGATTACACACCCAATTGTCAGACCAGTGGTTACACACCAAATTGTCAGACCAGTGGTTACACACCAAATTGTCAGACCAGTGGTTACACACCAAATTGTCAGACCAGTGATTACACACCCAATTATCAGACCAATGATTACACACCCAATTGTCAGACCAGTGATTACACACCCAATGGTCACACACAATATTCATCCATTTGTAGCTCACATAGCGCATAGACCAATAACTACTGTCACACACCATGTCATGAGACCCACTATCATTGGTCATGGAGGAATAAGCCACGGCTTAGCTTCTAGCATAGGTTTTGGCCATGGTATTACTACAGGGCATGGTTTAGGTTTAGGGCACAATTTAGGATTGGCAGGACACAGTTTAGGATTGGCAGGACACGGTTTAGGACACAGTTTAGGATTGGCAGGACACGGTTTAGGGCACAGTTTAGGATATGGGGTTAGTGGAGGTTATGGACTAGGTGGAGGTTATGGACTTGGTGGAGGTTATGGACTTGGTGGAGGTTATGGACTTGGTGGAGGTTATGGACTTGGTGGAGGTTATGGACTCGGTGGAGTTAATGGACTCGGTGGATTTAATGGACTCGGTGGAGTTAATGGACTTGGTGGAGGATATGGACTAGGTGGAGGATTTGGACTTAGCAGTGGATTTGGACTTGGTGGACTTAGTAGTGGGTATGGAATTGGAGGAGGGAATTCACTTGGAGGATATGGGGCTGGTGGTGGATATGGACTTGGTGGTGCATATGGACTAGGAGGAGGATACGGACTTGGTGCAGGAAATGGATACGGACTTGGACATTCATACAAAGGCCGCAAATTTAGAGGTGAATAGACCTACAAATATGTAAGTATACAAAGTGTTTATCAAATGCTAAATTTAAATTTTATATAGTCCTGTTCAACAACGGTCGACTGAGTATTCTATCTGACGGTGCTGACCAACTACATCACGCCCACTGAAAATCAGTTTACTAAAGTATACTAATGGTACTACTAATATTTAAAATCTAAACTAATTTAAGTAGCATTTCACTGTACTGTAATGCCAATTAATAACAATTTAACCAATCGGTTAAATGAATTCACTGCAAGGTTTGTGAGTCATAATATGGTCCTATAACAACGAAATTAATGAAAAACAAATGGCGATATGAAATTATCACAACCCAACAAAATTATTATCAATTTTGAGATGCCAATGAGTTACGAAAATTGTTCAGTGAAAACATTTAATTTTGGCCAGTTTTAATTATGCATATTGAGCCCTGGAAATTTACTTGAAATATTTTTGTTTTATATACATTTCAGATTATGGTGGCCAAGTGGTGAATGGATTTGCTCAAGCTTTTATCCTCTGCATATTATACCGCATGTGAATAAGCAATCCTGCTATATTTTAATGGATCTCAAAGTTAAAAATAAATATTTTCGTTACTATTGCATTTTTTGTCACTTGTTCTTTCTTAACATAATACATTTCTTAACATAGTACATTTACAAAAAAAAAACAATTTACGAGTGGTATATTATTGATAAAAATACTAAATAAATTTAAAAGATTCACAACGAAAACAAACTAAAATAAGAAATCATAAAATAAACCAATGGATATTGAATTAACTTTACGAATCCAGCCTAGTTCTCATTTCAAACAATTTAATTTCAGCATTCTAGGAAAACGGAACAAAACAAACTTCGGTAAAAAAAGCTTCAAATCCGTAAAGAAAGCCCACGAGTGTATAAAATTATCAAAGTTCCAACCTAATAATAGAACGTGAAGGAATGACTAAGAGCTCATATGGCCACATTGCTCTTCGTTCACATCAATCTGTTCTTAGAATACACTTTTTTCGGTGTCATATTGGTCATTTCAAAAACATGCTATTTCTCCTAGCCATCCTTCCATTTGGTGCCGGGTGACTGTCCACAACCTACTCTTACAGGTATACAAGCAACCTTTATCATTTTAAATGTTTTAAAATGTGATAGTGTCATTTGTCAAAATTGTTATAGCAATGCTCACCAACTTGCATGACTTGTTACATGTTCAATAATATTTTTCCTGAAACTCATAGCATGTAACAAACATTGTATCTCATCATGTAGTTGTTAATGGTTTTATTTCACCATTTAGGAGTTGGAAAATGCTATCACCTACAGTGGTTAGTGTGCTGTTCGTGCTTGGAAGTACCATTGACGTTGTATTCAGTTTTAATCCATTACAAGAAGCAAATGGTTAGAAAATAATTAGATCTCAAAAGTATATTTAAATCTCTTCATCATTAATTTGAAACTGTTATACACACACTATACACTACAGGGCAATTCAAAATAATTCTCAATTTTCAGAGGTGACAGAAGGCATGTCATGAAACAACTTTTAATAACAAGCTATAGTCCGGAAATACTTCCGTAACGAAATACAATGAAAATTACGGAAATGAAGACGCCATATACTCTCAATGAGGAATGTAACGCGATAGTTTATTTTTAGCGGGTATAAAGACGCGTTTACACGATGGTAGTTTTGGCGATAGTGTTGTCATGACAGCGATAACTATCTTCGTGTAAATGAGGCTTCATATACAGTAATATCCAAAATATTATTGGAATATACGTTTTAATTGTAGAAAACAAAAATTAAATATTAAAGTCGGTATTTGACATCATTTACATAAAGATAACTGTGGCGATGGTCGCTATCATTACTGCAACTATCGCTAAAATTAACATCCTGTAAACGCGCCTTTATACCTATCGTAAGTAACTATCGAAATAATGTAATACCAATTCGTCATGAACATTCCTTAATTATTTTACACTTTATCACGGAATTATTTCCGTACCCTACTTTTTTTATTTTAAAAAGGTTTCATTACATGCCATCTATCAACTCTGAAAGTTTCCTTTAAAACGTGCTTTTTGCCTTATCGCACATTTTATATAGGTACACAGTCACACATCGCACACTTTACACACACATTGTATACACAGTGTCATACTAAAATACTATAATGTGTTATAATACTGCAACAATATACTACTTCGGAACAACTGAAAAATAGTGACGATAAGTAGAAAAACAAACAAATTCCTTTTGTTTACATAACAAAATTCTAATTCTTTGAACATGTTTTGACGTCTTTTTAAAGCTCATCTTGAGCACAATTTCAACGTTTGGAATATTTTTTATTAATATGCCAAAAAGTGAAATCTTGCTGAAGATGATATTTAAAAGACACCATACAAGATTGGTGTCCAATTGTGTCACAATGTGTTTAGTAAAGAACAAGATTTGTGAAATTTGTGACAAAACATACATTACCAACGAACTAAAAAGACTTATTAAAATATAAAGAATTAAGAAAGATTAAAATATCTATTCGGAAGCACCAATCATATTAATAGAACTATTATTCTAAACGTACAGTAAAATACACTCTGATTTCAGTAATACCGGTTAATCCACGTGATGAACCATTAACTGTAAGAGAATCTGAAGAAATGAAAAATATAATAGCAGGTAGAGTTCAAGTAATTTCTTATTCTATAACTGAAAAAAAAAATCAGAGTTTGAAATATTTATCACATAGATATCGCGTTAATAGTGTCATTTAAATTCAATACTGATTTCATTCGAACAGGTTTCCAGTCATGGCGTCCAGGATATGCCGTACTACCATCAGCTATTGGTACAAGCAGAATAACACAATATACATTGTTTTTGCTAATAAATTCTCTCAATTTTCAACTTGTTGCCTAAATCATGTAGCTCGATTTTCTACGATGCCATTTCGACGTTTCGGCAATTACCGGCCTTGGAACATTGATCGAGAAAGAAAATTCCTTGAAAGTGTGCCTTATCTAAGTATATTTTTTGTTCCACTATATATGTTCCACTATATAAATTATATTGATTTAAATATTCTTCACCATTCTACTAATGCTTTTAACCAAATTTGTTTTAACAAAATAATAATTTCCTAACCTGATAAACATAATTTACCATGTGTAAAAAATTATTAAGCTTTTTTTCACCTTTCTGACCAAGCAGACTTTTTTCAACACATGCACAATGTCTCGCTTCCCACCTATAGGCTTCGTCAAGTAAGAGAAAAGTGATACAAGAGTGTAGTTCAAGATGGTTGTGTGAACAGTTCACTTGTGTATCTGTTGCACTTTTATTTTATTTCTTTATTTGACGAAGCCTCTAGATGAGAGGCGAAACGTCGTGGGTGTGTCAAAATATCTACCCGGTCAATCAGGTAATAAAAAAAACTTATGAAAGTTATGAAAATTTGAAACTGCACAAATTTCATAAAATGACCCTGGATTTTAAGAAAGCGAATAGTTCTAAGTTATGCTGAAACAAAAAAAAATAGATAGGAAAAAACAACAGAAAAAGTAGCTCCAATTGTATTAAATACTGTAAAGTTTCAATCAATTAATATCTATAAACCTATGTGTATAACACCAATTACTTTTTCATTAAGATCAACATGCGGAACCCGAAACTGCCAATGAAATTTCTTCACCATCTTCGACATCCATTCCAGTGACATTGGCATCTACAACAGAAACCGAACCAGCTGTTGTTACTGAAGAATTGACCAAAATCCCCGTGCAACTTGCGGAGGCATCTTCCGAATCAACAACGCCTATGGAACAATCTTTGGAACTTCAAACCGTATCCCAGGTTCAGAATATAGAACCGGAAGAACCACCGCCAGATGAACCCTTGAAGATTCCCGTAGCAGCACCAACTGCAGCCAAACCATTGAGAGCTGAACAAGTGACTGTCTATCAATCGAGTGAATCTCACGAGGATGAAGATCTGGAAAATTTGCCTGAAGGCGACTCTCTTGAAACCGGCCCGTCCGATTTTCAGCTCCTAAACGCCAAAAATTCAAAACCTGTTTCTGCACCGATCATGGTCAGTCTTCGACCCCAAAACGTACAAATATCACCCAAATTAACGAAGACCGTGATGCATGCGGAAGAAGATTACGACAAGTATGGAAACAGAATGCCCACAGATCAAAGCAATCTTGCAAACGAAAACGGTCATTATGGGGGCAACGGTTTTGAAGATGATCTTTTTGCAAACTATAATTACCAGAATCAAAATTTGCAAAAACACGATTTCGGTATAAATAATCTTGGCAACCAGGGACATAATATCTTTGATACTGGTACGTGTATTCAAATTACACCTTTCTGATGAGGGTAGGTCCATGAAAATGCTTGAAAGACTATAATAGCACCTTCATGGGACTTTTCACAATGGTGGTATTTGGGTTGATCAAACTTATTAAATCAAACTTCAAGAAAATGTCACTGTTACATTGGAAATTATAAGTCGTTGCTATCAAGTCACATTTAGAAAGTTGTAGGTACTGTTTCATTTAGTCAGAATCCAGTGTCATTTCATTTGTTTCCAACAACGCAACTCAAATGAAAATTGATCCAACAATAGTACTAATTAAAATGCAGGATGGTGAAGCAACAGCTTCCCTGCAACTCACTTATACTATGCAGTGTAGTTATTTTAGTTTTTAGTTGTTTGCATGATTAATTTTAATACGTATTTAAAGGTTTATAACAAATAAAATTACTTTACTGCATAGTAGCAGTGACTTGCAGCGAAGCTGTTGTAGCAGCATCACGCCTTTAATCACTGTTGTTAAATCCATTTTTATTTCAATTGGATTGTTGAAAATAAATGAAATGACAGTAAATTCTGACTAAATGGATAATTGCCTACAACTTTCTAAATATGCTTCGACTCATAGATTTCAATCCAAAAAATGAAATTATCATGGAATTTTATTTCAAAATCAATGAAATTATCACCATTGTAATGAATCCTATCAAGGTGCTATCATATCCCAAACTCGACATTATCATTATAAATGAATGCATTGTTAGTATTTTCATAGAAACATAATTAAAGCTCGCACTGTATAAACTTTCACACTGTTCGTAGTTTAAGTAGAAAACCACATTTACCAAAAAAAAAAATACAAAACATCTTTTTTATTGATTGAATCACACAATGAATGAATCAATGGCAAGGTTATTGTGGTTTATGCATTGAAAGAGTTCACTTTGAATCGTGGTGAATATAAGAATGGTTTATATTGGTTTCAGTTGGTCATCAAAATTACGGTGTACCAGATCCAATCTTGATGGGATGTAAGTTACTATAAGTAATAGTTATTTTTTTTTACAGAATTTACAACTTTTTATACCAAAATATTTGATTGTTTTAAGTCTCAAAATGTAGCAGTTATTTTTTTATTTATGACTGCTCTGTAGATGACCTTGCAACTCAACCGTCGGATCCAGCAGCCAACTCAAAAGTTTTCATTCAGCCATATTTCAATTCAAAATGTAAGCTTATGTACTACTTGTACACTTTTTAACTGTACAACTTCAAATACAGGTAGTCCTCGATTTATGCAAAGATTACGTTTTACAAAATTCTCAAATACAATCGTAGAAAAATGTATAGAACCAACATTTTCATTAAATATTTATATCGAACCACACATGTAATTGCGCCACACGTGGCGTACACATTGTAAGCAGGAAATCAGAATTTGCAGGATCTTTGTCACTTGTGCACTACCACACAATAGCATAACAGCCAAATTTGGTCGCCTATAACAAACATCTGGGAAAATTTGTCTCGTCACATAACAGCGAAATCACATAAATCGAGGAATCCCTATAGAGTACTTGCAAATAACACTTATTTGTGATATTTTTTATTTATTAAACTAGCTCCTACATATTCATCATTTTTTCAACGCCCTACAAATTTTCCACCTGCGCTGATAGCAAAAGCACTGGCAAGAAATGGTAAATTTGTAGCACATCGTGCATATTTGTATATCTAATATATACCGGTACATACACGAGTGAAGTGAAAGTCTGGTCACAGCTAAATATTACGTACGAGTATCATGGATTATTCTAAACCATAGAATAACCTATATGTCATATGATGTACTAAGAAGAGATGTATCATATGTGAATGAAAAGCATTATTCACTTCTCTGTAGTCAGGTAGATCATGTTTGTTGCAGCTACTTTGCTCCCTGACATACCAAACTTGTTGAACCCATAACTTCCGTTTTTACAAGTCAGTTTTCGATTTGCGTTTGCATTAGCATTACTTCGCCAATATTCTCATGTGGGGTGTAAAATGGATATTAAGGAAATTAATAATTAAAAATGACATTCAAGATCACTTCCGGCAATTGCATTGGATAGCCCATTCCCAAAATGCATTACAATATTCAGTTTAATATTCAATATTAGAATTTCGTACCACCAACGATTCACGCGATATTTGGCTGTGACCATACGTTCCATCACCTGAAATAATTATATAATATCAAACGCAGAGCCGTGTGTTAATAATGTATCTTTTTTAGCAATCAAAGAAAACAACGGGAAGGGTAAGCTAGTATTCGTAATTATTTTTATTATATAGATACCAATTATCATAAAACCATTCATCACTAGTTAATTATGAAGTTCATCCATGAATTTTGCTAACGGTAAGATCAATATGGCTGAAAAATGATCTAAACATTTGAACGTTTTGTAGACATAATGAAGGAAAATTTTCCTCCCTATCAAAAAACAACTACAACAACAAAAACAAAACAGTAGGCCTATTATCCAATCAGCATGTTCTAAATCTATAACATCCTTTTAACCAATTAGCTTCGAATACATCGACCAACTTAATTTATCTTTGTATACCCATTCCATTATTGGATAATACAGTATTTTCTGTATCACAAAATGCTCAACTTTAACGGTAGTAATTTTCAGTAAATTATAAGAAAAATTCAGAAATTCAACTAAACAATTTGTCAAACAAAAACTTTCTCCTAACACAGTATTAATTGAAAAATGGTGTTTATTTGAAGGATGCTCATTTTTACAATTTTGAGGACAAGTCGTTTAAAGATTTAAAACTTGCCTTGTTTCTATGGGCTACTTCACACTTGTACTAATATCTTGGGACATGTTTGTTTTGCTCAAAATTATGCATTAAGGAGGTAGAATTGCACCTAACACATTTGAAAATGCTTCTAGTCACTTTTGACAAAAATGCTACTTAACACCTTTTACACCAGGCCCTTCAATTATACAGGCCGGTTACGATAAATTTACTACCTTTTAAGTAGGTTGTTCGATCAACTTAATGAATAAAAAGTGACGTAATTACGTGTACATAATAGTGTACGAATGGGAGAATAACTTGCCAAAAAGTGCTGAAAGTGTCTGGCATTCTGCGAAATACAGTGCAAAAACGAAAGTGTTGATACAGGATTTCGGTTAAGCCCCATGCTGCGCCGCAAACTTACGTGAGTTAACGCGAGTAAAGAAAAAGTCGAAAAACTAAGGGAAAAGCCGTTCGAGGCCACAACGACGAGATAGGCAAACTCTTACGCCCATTTTACAAGTCAAACTTTTTCAATCAAATTCCAATAATTCCCACTGTTTTTCTGACGTCATCCGACCGCATTTCAATGCTTTTGTTGTGTTCGTTGTTGAACGAAAGCTATTCGTGCTTTCGTTCAACTATGGTTAAACGTAACATGTTGAACCATTAGCCATGGTTCAACAAAGCACGAAAACGCGCCCTGACGTGTGTATGAAGTTAGAAAACAATTGGAGTCGATGGAATTTGATTGAAAAGTTTGACGTGTAAAATTAACTTGACTGGTGCATGCACAGTTCCAGTGCCATTACGTTTTACATACTATCATAGCCACATAGTTAAAACCAATTAAAAAGTAGTGCATTTATCGCAAAAATCCTGTACAATTTAACACAAAGGAAAACAAAGCACCGTGCTCTAATCCTATAATCAGACTTGTGTGTTATTTTTTTTTTATGATTGAAACAAACCCTAAGTGTGAGCTTACTGTATTGAATTGTACTACATTTACACGACAATCCAAAACATACTACCTAAACAATTTTCAGATTCGGTTGTGTGTCGATATCCTAGTGAAAACTGTCAACTTCCAACAGTGTTAATTGAGGGTGTTAGCTATAAAATTACGCCGATCAACGACCCAAGTGAGAACCACAATGTAATATAGACATCAACAAAAAGTATCTAGCTTTCTATTCATTTTTCGTCTACTGTAGTCTATCGTATCATTAAATGTATTCGTAACTGTGTTTCGTTTGCCTTTACTTTATTTTCTTTAAATTGCATTATTTCTTGTGCAAAATTATTTCCTTACTTTTGCAATGTACGTTAACCTGTGTGTGTATTTATCGTACAGCTGCTGAATCTTATATACAGAAAACAGCATCTTCATCTGCAAGTTAGTACAGAGTAAACTAGAAATATACAGCAGTATGTAACCTTCACCAACAAAATGCAAACAATGATCCATAATACCGTTAAGACTGGATAGTTAATACTTAATTAACTAACGATTAAAATGTACTGCAGATTTAAAACAGGACGAGTTCCAACTATCAAATCCAACGCAACTTGGACTGACATCTCGTAAGTGAAATCACAAACTATTCAGCTTTCCCAAATCCACAAACTATTTTGGATTTTTACGTATTTTCGAAGGTAATTTCGATTTTTTTTTCATTTCAGGACGAATGAAATTGCCAACGTCAACTACTTCAGGTAATACGTCAGGCAATACGTAATACTTCTGCAGTTGACAATACAAATGGATTTATGCGGGAGTTACGTTCGCGCAAACCTCGCATAAATCGAAAATCGAAATGATCACAAAATGGAAAAAAAAACTTCAGATTTTCATTTTCAGAAAAAAGCTTCAGTCAAAAGCTAAGTCAAGAGACTTAACATTTTAAAACATGTTCCATGTGAACGTAAGGTCGGTAAAACTGAATTGAGTGTTTTAAAAACTGAATTCATTTTGCAAACACTTAACCATTAATATGTAGTCTACTGTATATAAAAACACATTTAACCAAAATTTGTAGTACTTAGTGAAATAAATGTTGTCAGTCCTATACAATATTTCGATCGGCTTATTTATTTTTAAGAAAAATCCAACATTCAAGACCCTCCCCCCTTTCCTTTAAAAAAAAAAGAGGAATAGTTGTAATTTTGAAATATAATTTTATCTTTATCAATTAATCGTATTAATTGATTTATTTTTAGAAACGTTAGAAATTGACACAGCCGACATACCAAAAAAGCAGTCCAGTTTTCAAGATTCTGATCCAGGTATGTTTTCAGGAGTTTATCATAGTTAAGCCCGATAACACATTATCGCGATAACACAGCGTTTTCGCTCGAGATTTCCATTGGTCACACTGGAAATTTAGAGCCACAACGCCGCGTTGCCGCAATAGTGGGAATCTGGTTTTAATTAATCGTGTGGCAAGTGTACGCAAGTTTCATAAATAAAATGTTAACGAATCAAATTTTCCTCATGGTGTAGTATATCAAGTTCGCGAATTTTTTCGAAGACGACGAATTCCGGGTAATTCGATTAGTTGTTTTCATTATACTATCTATTCGTAGCATTTTTTGTTAACTTGAGACTCGTTTTAAAAATCATTAAAAAATGCCTTTCGTTTTATACAAAAACAAACTAGGTAAGCCTACCCAAAAAAGAGTTATCAACGTGTTCCCAAGTGCCATGTTACCTTTCATAGAATCAGGTATGCTTGCCACTTGTTATATTTTAATTAGTTACTATTTTGTTGCTTTAAATTTTACAAAAATTCATTTAAATTCACAGAATCTGACAACGACACCGAAGAAAAAGATTTATTTTTTAAACAACAGAGGTCCAAATGCAAGTTTCTCTTCACTTCATCAACATCATCTTAAAAAGGCCTCCTGATACACGCAATTTTTGGTGTAGCAAGTGGAGCCATTTGTGGACAACTGTGACAGTTAGCATTTTGCCAACCAGTTTTCATTGGTTGGGCAAGAAGCTGACGTCACAATTCTTCACGAATTGTATTCGCGACACCAAAAATTGCGTGTGTCCAGAGACATGAATAATTTCTCAGAAAGTGAAACTAGTAAATTAAAATTTCTTGTATATATTTAGGGATGCATCCATACCACACCACCATTGTCAACATTTACTAAAAGTACGAACAACTGAGTACAAAAGAAAATGTACTGGTCAACCATATACACTGTATTACAATGTGATTCATTGTATTTTATAAACATAATGATAACAAATAAATAAATCAGTTTTTTTGTAAACGTATACTTACAAATTGGTTATTGAATCAAGCAGAATGAATTCTGCCCTGTTATGCTTCCATTTAAGGGTACATTATGATTATATTCCTTTCCCTATCAATACCTTTTATTATACATGATGCATTTTTTAAGATAAAGAACACTTGTTAAGTTTTTCACCCGTGTGAATTTTTTGATATATTTTAGGACAGAAAACATTTGAAAGGTTTTCATCTGTGCGAATTCTTTGACGAATTTTTGTGACAAGGAACATTTGCTAAAGTTTTTAACCTGTGTGAATTTCTCAGATTTTTAGGACAAACATTTGAAAGGTTTTTCACCTGTGTGAATTCTTTGATGCATTTTAAAGACACAACATTTGTACAGTTTTTTACCTGTGTGAAACTTCTTTGATTATTAGAACATAGAATGTTTGTAAAGTTTTTTACGTATGTGAATTTTTTGATGCATTCTTAGGACAGGGAACATTTGCTAAGGTTTTTCACTTGTCTGAATTTTTCAAATTTTTAGAACAGATCATTTGTAAGGTTTTTCCACCTGTGTGAATTCTTTGATACCTATTTGGGACAGTATATTTCTAAGGTTTTTTAGCTGTATGTATACTTTCAGGCATGGGTTACCTAATTTATGAACTAAATTCAATGCTGTGCATACAATGTCTTTCAAAAAAAACTTCGAGATCAAAGACAGTAAGAAACCGCACAAACTGTAGCCAATGGTGAAGATTCAAAAACCCCGCAAAATTTTTTTGTTACCCAATTAATTAATTTTTTTATTAAACAAATTTTATTTTATTTATTCGACCTTTTCTACCCAGCTAGGGGTGACCTATACATTATGTGACAATTAACAATTCATACATATTTGGATACCTAAAAACGTTCGTGCGGTTTTCAGGTAATTGGACCAATGAAGATCGTGTGGTTTTCAATTTTCTCACAATTCACAACACAACACAAGAGCACATCCAGCTGTTTGTAGAAACATAAAACGCACAAATTTTATTGGTAAAATATATCTTCAAAACCGCTTGAATATTATTACCGACAAGTTAAATTAAACAATTTTTTATAATAAAGAAATACGTTTTATACATAGATTCGCTTTATGCGAATTTAAATTTATGCAATCTTTTTTTTTTTTTATAACTAAATTCTTTAAGGTATTCAACATTTGATTTTTGCGAGTTTCAAGTACAGTGATTCCATTTTCGATTCTGCAAGTTTCGATTTATGTGAATTTTAATGTATGCCAATTTTAATTTATGTGAATTTCAATTAACGTGACCCTCCAGTAACGCGATATTCAATTTTAGAGAGTTTCGATAAATTTCGTTTTCGAGTTCTGCAAGTTTCGATTCGATTTATGCGAATTTTGTTACGTTGGACTTATGCGATTTTCGATTCACAAAGTCACAAGCTAAAGCGTATAATAAAAACAACGGACGAGTTTGTACTTATGGAAGGTGTTATGCTAGAAAGCCTTCCAAAGGTGTAGTAATGCGTTGTGCTCAGCAGGAAAGCACTAGAAAACTGTTATACAGAAAAGCCAACGTGTTTACTTAAGAAACTAAACTTCATGATGAATCTCAATATTTCATAAAAAATTAAGTAGACTTTGGATTCCTCACCAACTCTTTCAATAACATTCTAGCAAAAATATCTGGTGTCACCAAAGAGATGTTACACGTATTGAACTATCATTGGCACATGATGCGTCAAATAACGTTTTTTTATAACCCCTGGTGATCAAGGGTTTAGTTTAGTTTAGTTCATTGCGCTCAAGTCGATGAGCAGTAGGACAACACAAACAAACAAACTTAAATTCACATAAACAATCAAACGACGAGAGGGCTAAGACAAAGCAAAAATAAAACAACAAAGATTAATGAGGCACTATCAGATTTGCCTATAACATAGCGCCTGAAACGTTAGGACGCAAAATATTATTAAAAAAATTAAAATATACAATTGTTGACAACGGTCGACAACATGAGTCACCGCACTGGGTGACACCAAATTAATAATTGGCAAATTTCTTGTATAGTGATGCCACTGATTGATTATTACCATTTTGTAATTACTATTATCTATTATTGTTTTAAAAATTCAGTCTTATTTTATTAATTTACAGTTATATTTTCTCTTAATATTTGTTTATTTTGTATTCAAGTTTTTGTTGTTAGTGTTTTTACAGAACATTTTGTCGCACTCGTACATTATCGTGTTTCAAATATCTTGTATAGGGCTATTAATAAATGTATTATATGTGTATTCGTATTTTT
Organism: Cryptops parisi; assembly: GCA_034695005.1. NCBI lineage: Eukaryota > Metazoa > Arthropoda > Chilopoda > Scolopendromorpha > Cryptopidae > Cryptops > Cryptops parisi. The sequence goes on along the minus strand of JAQIWH010000102.1, from coordinate 5,346 downwards.
AGTACTTGATGTATACTATGCTGTAGAACTTAGTCTCTTGGCTCTGTACAATATTAGTACAGTCGAACCTCTTTGAACCGCCATTCTTAGTACTTAATAACAGTTTGGCGATAAACTAGGGCGGCGGTTCAAAGAGGAAAATTAATGTGTGGGAAGATACGTTGGTTCAGTGTTTTTTAATGATAATTAGGATGGAGGTCTATAGGTGGTGGTTTAACGAGGGTCGACTTTAATAGTAAAACCAGATCCCTACTCATCTTTCCCATTTCAAACTTAGCGCCGAAATGCAATTTAGTTTCATATTCAACTTTTAAACTTAGTTGCTAGTTTCTCTCACCCTACAGCGTTACGTGTACTATTTTGGTGGCGATCACACCTACGCTTACATGTATTCTAGTGTGTGGCAGTTAACTTCTTAAAATCACAAGCAAAACTATTTCTATATTATATATAGAAATTCTGGTGGTAAGTTTTATAAAATGTGCCTTTAAAAGCTCAAATGTGTATATTTACATGCTTTTTGATCTTATTCTCTCTTCAGTAAAGAACTGTACTAATACTGTATAGGTAACTTTGACAACAAGAATGTGATCCTAGCAATGAGTTTGGTAGAGACAAGATTGCCTCCACCAATAACACACATACTGTGCTTATTAACACTATATATTCAATAATAAAATAATAAAGCCTGCAATTAACTAGAGGGTGAATCAAAGTTACCCATACATCAAGAAAACAGTCTTTTGTTTAACTCACAAAAACGTAATATTGCGAATAGGATGCCACTCTAAATCATAACAAACTTGCTTTAACGTGTCTTGTCGTTTACCAACTAAGTTATTATATAATGTAATATTTCAGGAATATATTTTTCTTTATTCTTTATTGCAAAATTTTGTGTAGCTCCAATTCTTTAGCGATGAAAATTTAAAACTTGCGTAAGCTACTGAAACCTATAATGTTAACTTGAATGAATTACTATTTGCAGTTATTAAGATTGAGCAGAGAAACAAAATATGGAAGTGGATAATGCAGAAAATGTATCTACGGTTCCAGAACCGGACAAAGAACGTGAAGCACAGATAGCTGCGAACGAATCGAGCGTTGTTAATCTTTGCAGACCACTTCAATGCGAACGATGCTGCGCAGAGTTTTCCCGCGAGGAAAGCTTAAAAAGGCACCGTGCCAGAGTTTTGACGAAAGGATCGTTTGTTTGTAAAAGATGCCCGGAAAAATTTTGCTCGGAAAATGCCTTGCTTATACACGAACGTGTTCACACTGGAGGACCGATACATGCTTGCACCCTTTGTCCAAAAAAATTCTTGCAGAAAGTGCGACTAACTGCGCATTTAAAGGCCCATACAGGTGAAAAGCCCTTCACGTGTGGCCATTGTGGAAAGAGTTTTCTGGATCAAAACAAGCTGAATAACCATGAACAGATACACGCCGACGAAAAGCAATTCCAATGTCACTTGTGCACAGAATCGTTTCGTCAAAAGCAGCAGCTCTACAAACACGTGAAAAGTCACTCTGATGGGAAACTTTACGTCCCCAGATCTCCCTCCAAGTCTAAAAAGTCCCAGACGGGTGAACATTCCAAGACTATCGACGGAAATTACTCCTGCCGTTTCTGCAACAAGCAATTTCGTCTAAAAGCCAGCGTGGAAGCCCACGAAGTAGTACACACCGGACAATCGGAATTTGTCTGCAAATATTGCGGCAAACAATTCTGCCATAAATACAGTTTAAGAGATCACGAACATCGTCACGAGGCCGATGCTAACTTGGGCGCCAGTGACAAGCCACATCAGTGCTCTTACTGTCCCCAACGATTTGCGCAGAAATCAATACTGGTTTGCCATGAACGACTCCACACTGGAGAATTACCGTATGTGTGTCCACATTGTTCGCAAAAATTCAGTAAAATGTGGAGCTTAAACACGCATATACAGAAAAAGCACCAATCGCAACTAGCTAGCGAACAAGTGATTTTGTGATTCAAAAGTGTATGACACTTTTTGTTTAATGTTTGTTTCTTTTCAAATAAGCGATGTTCATAAATAATTATTAAAATATTATTCCTAACCCACATGTACTCATTTTTCTTCACATGAGTTCTCATTTATAGACGTTTGAGTTGTATACAGTAGTAGCACCTCGCTTTTTTATGGTCTGCTAATGTGGCAGTTATATACATGATGTACAAGGGTGATCCAAATGTCTGGCTCCATAGAAAAAAGTATAAAAGAATCCCACTGAGAATTTTTTGTTCAATTATCAGTTGGTTTATCAGTTACAATAGATGTTCAAAATGACGTTCATTTACTTCAATACGTTTCTAAACACTTACAACGCAAGACCTTTGAACATTTCTAAGAACGGGAGTATAATAAATCAATGTTGAAACAAAATTTAGAGTGTTAAATACATCTCCTATGGGACAATACTTTTGGAACACCCTACACAATATTTGAAACAATATCGATAAGCTTTTACATGCAATCGTAAGTGAAACATTTGATATTATGTTCCACTTTTTGTTGGGTTTGGAACATAACCCAATTGTATCATTGTACACTGCATAGGTGAAAGTTTGTTTCTACAATTAATTATTATAAATTAAATTATTTACCTTAATATATAAGTTGAAATGCTTCATGTGACTGCAAAGAAGACTTCAATTCCTTTACCAAGGAAAAACCAACTTGCTGTATAAAAATGTGAATTTCATTTAACAGCTTTTCAAAAAAAATGCACATCAATTTTTTAAGGAATAATGTATACAGTAGAAATATTATTTTATATTATTTATTCAGCCAAAAAATAATTCCTCTTTTTCGTTACAATTGTGTTAAGAATAATTCAATTTTCAATGTTATATCCTTATATTTTTTCTGTTGGTTTTAATTTGAATAAAATTAAATTTGCTTTATTCTTTTATTGGTTTGTTATTTTTAAAAGTTGGATTTTTGACTGGGTTTAACTCACACTGAAATAGGTGTTCAATACATTGCATAGATGCAAGTTTTTTGTTGCTGCATTGATATATTGTATACTACTAGATATAATGTATAATTCTACCAGGATGTGTAAAATATCAATCAATTATAATTTCTTGTGAAATTAACCTCAATAATTTTTTTAAAAAAAGGTGTTAATGTGAAGAAAGCTTCATTATATTCATCAGTTAATGCAATAATAGTCTACTCCCCACTGGTCTATTTATTATTTTGCTGCTGTTGCCAGAGCTGGGCACAGTTAATCGTTAATCCGTTGACCATAACATTACCATAGAAGGTACTTCCTTATTATTTGTTTTTTCTTTAACGCTAATTATGAGAAAGTAACCTTCTATGGCAATGTTATGGTTAACGGATTAACGATTAACTGCCCAGCTCTGGCTGTTGCATTATGTGCTTTTGATTTATTGAACCAGTAGAAACTTGATTTTCATAAGTGCCTTATATTTAAAAACTTACACTCATTAAACAACCCTGGGTTTGTAACATCACTAAGCCATACAATTACGTATTATGTTTAGTCTGACATGTGTAAAATTGACATATGAAATGTGTTTAGAAAATGATTTAACCACAGATTTGCTTATTTTGAAACATGTGTAAAATTTTATCAAATTAATTGTTTATGAAAATATAGTTCAGTAAAGTGAAGTGTCAGCAAAGATAGCTGCTGTTTAAAACAAAATAATAATTATACTTTTTTGTTTTTAATCAAAAAGAATCTCAAATCAAAGTGCATCAGAATATTTATGGCATTTGGTTGGAAGCTAGTAGTAGTATTTTATAAAATATTTGCCTGATACGCACCCTAAATTTTAAAAAATGAAAAAGTAGGAACGATGGTGGAGAAAAATTCTCCCTCATTAATGATGGGTAGCCTATACTTCTACTACGGGTATTCAAATATCAAATGTTTCTGAAATTCCTATGTTCATGGTTCCTTGCTTTGCTATTGATCACTGTCAACAAACTCTGCATTTCACTAAACTTGTGTTTGACACGAATTACTGTAATGATAAATATACTATACTGTAGTTACACTTTCTAAGTGGTGGTTAAAAGAAGTTTATGCTATCAAATAAATTGATCACCAGCATCATGTTAAAAGTTTGCTTATATGAAAGTTCAGCACATTCCTCATAGTGGAGAGTATCATGTGTTTGTTATTTTTAACTCGACATGTCGAACTACTTTTCAAAATGGCTGGATGCTCAATTCTCATGAAAACACCAAAGTTGCCAAATGAAGATACTGAACCTATTTCTCTCCCTCGGATCGAAATTGAATCATCTCAAGTTTCCAATGATACGAAACCTAGAAGGCATCGGAAATCGACACTGGTTGTCCGAGATGAATTTTTCGAAAAATGAGTAAAAAGTTCAAAGACATCCTGAGCTTGTTATTAAGATTCCTGAAAAAGTTGCGGACCCTACCAGTGCTATCGTTGCTATGCCAGATACACATAGCTAGAAAATTTAGAGAACCATCTTGAAATTGTTTCGAAAAATCTTCATCCATGTTCACATTGTTCTAAGGTGTTCTGCACAGAAAAACTGTTAACTGCTGTCAACAGAATACACACGGGTGAAAAACCTTATGCTTGCTTTAAGTTTCCAACAAAGTTTAGGTTGAAAAGTCAGTTGACTCTGTAAATTGCGGGATGACGTTTTTTCAAATAGACTTCACACACATCCATTTGGATACCAAGGCCTATCAATGTTCCTATTGCATGAAAAAATTCCTTACACGTGGGCATCTCGGTCGACACCAGCGTATTCACACTGAAGAAAAGCCATTCCAGTGTTCCTTGTGTTCGAGCCCGCTGAAATTCATAACTCGAACAGACTTGAATAAAACATGAAGAAGGCCACCCAGAAGTAAAACCTTAGTTGTCAGTGATGCAACAAAAACTTTTCTACAAGCTTGGTTACCATGAAAATACGCTTGGTATACGGCCCTGAATATAACACCCATTAATCATGTGTTAAACCAGCAAATTTATGCCAAAAAACCTGTCATTACATCTTGTATTCTAATTTCATTATGCTATTTAACTGTGCTTATTATATTCACTACAATGGTTGCATTAATTTATAACAAAATTTACTAGTATGTAGGATGTTTATTGTACCAGAAATTTTAGTCAATTTAAGTTAAGATATTATAACCTAAACTCACCTTTCCCAAATGGGGTTCTGCGGAACCCTAGGGTTCTGCGAGGTGAAATTATGGGTTCCGCAAAAAAATCCAAAAATTAAATAAATTGTACTCATTAAAAGTTTAAAATATTTTAGGCACGATTATATCGGGTGAACGAGACAATGGT